>JANHGO010007524.1:0-62273 GCA_024606505.1 Aquila spilogaster | reverse complement strand
GGGCTGAGCAAGCTGTCAGCTTTGACCTCGCTGACAATTGAGAACATATGGATACCACGGAGGATCTTTCAGATATGTTCAAGCACAACTGTAGAGTGCCTTAAAACTAAGCTGTAGAACCTTGGCATCAATAAAGCGTTTCACAGAGCTGGTGTAACTAGTGAGCTCAGGCAGAGGTGCTGGAGCAGAAGCGGGGATGCTGGTAGCTGCATGGGCAGAGCTGTGCTCTGGGTGGGACGGATCAAAGATCTCCCACAAGGAAAATGTTACAATAATTGAGAGTTGCAAAAACAAGGGCTGGGATTGACAGTTTCAAATCTTTTACACTAAAATTCAACCTGGCAGTGTTTTGTGGGTGGCAACTAGAAGTTCTGGTGCCAGAACAAATCTGAGAACGAAACAAGTTATAGGGCTACATTTGCAAAGCAAGTGGTGTCTTTGCTTTTGTTTCAATGGGCTGTGGATCAGGATTTCAATTAGCATCCTTTCTTTTTAAGTCTCTGCTGTGATATTTGTCCTGTGCGGGGAATGAGCACCAGCATGGCTGTCCTGCTCCTCAGCTGGAACCTCTTTCCATAAGTGAGATGCAAACAGGCAGTGCCGGGGTCCACCTGTAATTGGAGGGCAGGTAGAAATCAATTGCAAGGTTATCTTCCTGGGTGTAGATGAGCGACAATTTCTATTTTTCCAGAGGCTCAGAAAAGAGAATTAGTTGGTTTATGCATAAAGCGTGCTTGTTATTGCTTGGCAGTCAAACGATGTTTGGATTTTCAGTGAAATTCAGAGTAAGTGCATTATGAGCTTATAATTCTTTTAAGAGTCTGCGGGTCTAACAGGCTGAAGTCACTTGAGTGGAGAAAGCCAAAAACAAAACCCTTGAAATCTATATTCATTTGACATGTTTTAGAAACTCCTAAAAAATAGCATTCTCTCTTGTTACTGTGTTGATTGTAGAGCCCTGCATTAAAAAACGATACCAGGCATTTTAATCACAGAATCATAGAATATCCTGAGTTGGAAGGGACCCATCGAGTGCAACTCCTGGCTCCACATGGGACCATCCAAAAATCAGACCATATTGTCGGCATTGCTCAGACACTCCTTGAACCCTGGCAGCTTGGGGCCGTGACCCCCGCCCCGGCAGCCTGTTCCATGCCCACCGCCTCCGGTGCAGAACCTTTTCCTGATATCCAAGCATTTTTAAATGAAATCACTTTTGAAACTGCTATTAAAATTTGACGCTAGCACATTTATGCTTGCAAATTCTAGAAGGAAGAGCAGAGGACAGGACACTGGTTTCAGCTATGACCATGAACATTAGTGGCCAGAGCCATCTCTGCAGTGAATTAAGGGATTTGGTTATGCAGTACCTAACAAAGAGTTTCTGTGTTGCTTTCAGCTCCTTTTAGCTCCTGCACTGCTAGCTGCCAGAGAGTCTTCCACAGTCGACTGACCTCTTGGGTTAAAGAACTGGGAAGTTGTGAAATGTAGTCTGGAAGAAGCTGATTGAATTGCCATGTTTACTGCAGTTCCTCAAGAACTTCCTTGCTTTGCTAGCAAATTTAAAAGGTTAAAAATGCATATTTTTAAAAATGATGTGCACCTGTGTTCTCAAGTCTCAGTGGGAAGTCACCTTCTTAATCTTTCAAGTGCACAGACCTAGTAATTTCCACCACCTTAACACAGATCCCCCAATTTAATTTTCTGTCTGGCTTTCAAGAGGCAGGGATAATTCTTGGGCTCATGATGTTGCTTTCAAGTCTTCCTTATTTCTGATCCGCTAGGAATGAGAGAAATGAGTCAACAGTGGAGGTTTTTTAAAGCTTTTTTTTTTCAAGATTTACACCAGCTCCCTGACAGAAAATGTTAGAATTCTGTTAGTTTGACAGAAGTTAAGGATGTGCCAAATACAAGAGTCTGCATATACGCGAGTTACAGAACAATAAAGCATTCAAACTTCTCTAGCTACAAAGTCTCTGTAAGGACAAGTCCTTCTGGTACATTATGAACTTAATTAATTTTACACTTAGCAAATTCCATTAGTGAATGTTTGCAGGAACTCCGGTAGTATCTGTATGTGTAGTTTTACTGCCTTTTGAATCCCTCGATTTGGGAAATTGTAGACCATGGCAATCAAACAAACAAAACACATCAGGTGCCATTGCAGCCTGTGGGAAGCCTTGCAGCAAATACCGTGTTGCTTACCCTGGGTTTTGTTTTGCTGGAGCCCAGGTGAGTGAGGAAATCAGCACAGGTCTGTAAAACCCCATGTAAGTGTTTATGGCAATGGAAGTAAACACAGAGAAAAAAGATGTGCTCTGAGTGTCCCATGGTACCTTAAAGAGTGTGGTAGAGCTGGGAACTGTAACATTAGGAGTGGGAGTCGGATAAACTGGAACCTTTTTGCCGATTTACTGTGTATCAGCTGCACCTATAAAGGACTTTGAGATTTTCTTCAGTATCTGTTCTGTGGTTTTCTGGTGCAAGCTGGGACTGCCCCCCAGATGGGGAACGTCCCTTTGCTCCGTGCTGACAGCCTCAATTTGTCTCCACTTGGGAAGCTTGGGGAATGGCACTTAGAGTAAGTGAACAAGTGATTACTGCGTTAGCCACCTTTAATTAGAGTCTAATTATACTGAATAAGCAATTATTAGGGTTGTATCCACCGTTGCAATCAGAGGGTGATGGAAGCAGAAGGGGCTGGCATTGTTTGTGCTGAGCTGGGCTCCAGCCAGCTGGATCTCGTCGTGCGTGCCGCAGTCACAGCGCTGTGTAGGTGTCTCCTGAATGTCACTTACTGTCACCTCCTGGGCTAGGGCTGGCTGAAATGATGCTGGCCAGGCTGCAAGCGTTCCTTCCTCAGGAGGTCCGAGTCCTGCAGCAGCCTCACCTTCTGCATAGCATCAATGTTACCTGTACCCCGTGTTCGCTTCGTTAACTGGTGTTATTGATGAGAGAGAGAAAAATACTTTACAAATTAATCTCTCTATACATGAAAAATAGTTTTTGATATGTTTAATTCAGCGTAGAATTATAAATGTAGAGAAAAAATATGAAGTGTAACATAAATTTAGACTTTCAAAACTGGACATAAATTTAGACTTTAGAAATTGGAGCTATTCTATCTCCACGCTGCCACTTACTTTCTGGATAGCTCTATAGTTTAGTGTAATTTGACTGACTCTATAAAAGACCATTCTATAAAAAAGTGATAAAATATATTTTCTAGCTCATAAATGCACCGTGAGGATTTAGCCAGTGTTTGTATGGGACTTGGTCGATAGAGGCAGTTCTATTAGATGTCCAAAAAACCTGCGCACCTTGATCTTACCACACAATTTAACACCCAAATTGTTGCATATTCTTTTTTATATGCCACCATACTTTGATTTTTATCTAGTAATGTACTCAGAATAATTAATTATTCAACTAATAATTACCCATTCTGAATAAAACAACTTGATTACTAAGCCTGATGATGAAAATCCAGTCAGGAAAGAACCCTTTCAAACACAACAACATTCTGCAGATATCCTTAAATATTAAAAGGGTGAGCTATATTTAGTAAATTCTTCCAAAGGAGAGAAGAACGGATGCTAATTTCCTGTGTCATCAGATTTGTGTGCGGATGTCAGCAGCATTCCTAAACCACCACCTACCCCACAATCACCATGCACACAGCACCATTTCCCTGGGTGGTTCCTGTTTATCAGCAAGCAAAACGGTCTGCTTTGGGGTCATGTCTTTCTCATTGATTATTTAATACTTGGTGCGTGCGTGCGCTGTTTGTTCTGCTCAGTTATTCATTGGTGGGCAGAGAACCTTGCTTAGCAAAGGAAATAGGAAAGTTATGTCATCAATGTGATTTTGCGGGTGCCGCTAACTTGACTTGCTGTGACCAGCCTCCATCAAAGACCATTACACGCAACAGGAAGAAATTCCTTGACCGTGGAGGGCACTGGATGGGGCCCCACACAATGTGTGTGATGGGCACTGTACAGCGTGGTCAGTGGGTAATTTTGATGATTGCCCCATCTGAAATGCTTCTTTTTCCTTTTAGCTTTTTAAAATGTAGCTCTGCTGCCAGTAGGAAAGTGGAGAGAGCTGTTGTAGGAAATCTGGCAATTAAAAACCTTAATGCATAAATGCTGTCTTCTCCTCCAGCAAAATCCCATTTGCTTGCCTGCTGCCATCCAGCCAGGAAGGCACGTATGTCTGTTTTGCTTTTTACTTTTTGGTGACAGTTGTCACTAAGAAAGAGAGAAATTAAATTAATCCAGAGATAAAGCTGTTTCGTGTGGGCAGTTCCTCGGACTGCTGAAAGCGAGACTGAAGCCCTGAGCATGGCACAGCAGAGGCAGCACTGGAGCCCCCGCAGGAGGTTTCCGGGTTTCTTGGGAGCTGACCCTCTGATAGTGCTCCAGGCACGAACACGTTGTTTGTAAACAATGAGGAAAACACACGCGGCATGATGATATACTGTTTTCTGACTGCCTGACATTTGATTGCTTAATGCACCAATCCGCAATGGTGAAACTGTTCCTGAAGCACTGGCTTCCATATGGTTGTGATTTTGTCAAAACATTTCAGTTCAGCAAACCCAGAGCTGATTGTGAGGATGAACAGTTTTGATTATCCTGTTTTTCAAAATGTAAAACAGTTTAAGAATTGTCTGTGTTTAACATCATAACAAAAAGTTTCATTTCCCAGTTTAGAACAAGTTCTGGTTTGGAAACTGGCATTAATTTATGCTTCTGTGAACAGCATTTGAACATGTTCAGAAGACAAAATATCAAGCTTTAGATATCTGATCTCAATAATTTATGAGACAAGTCTATATCTTCCTCCTTGGCTTTCCAGAAAGAAACTAAAGCGCTGCCATAGGACAGCATGTTGGGGAAGCTATAGGGAGGCAGTCAGCACTGAGTCTTTTTTCGGCTCTGCACTTGGGGCTTTTGCATTCTGGCTCTGCTGTGAGCGCAGACTGCTGGCTCAGGTTATGAGACCTGTGGCTGCTCTGCGCTCAGCATTAGCATCCCGAGCAAGTGATGCAGCAGAGCTGCAGCAGTGGTGCAGCCTGCAGTGCTGTGTAGGACACTGGGATTTTACTGCACGAACCTCTGGTGGTCCTTTGGTCCTCTGGTGTGTGTCGTTTGCCATCCATGCCCACCGAGAGCCATCTGTGCTTTGACTCCTGGTACTGAAGCTATGCAGTATTTCTCTGCCCTTCTGAGTGCCTCTTTCTTAGCAGAACATCTGAAATCTCGGTGCCCCAGGACAGCGAAGAGGGGCTACGTTCCAGTATTTCAGTCACCAGTCCCTTAAGTATTTCTTGCAGTAGTTTAAGACTTGTTATTTTCTGTTGATAAATATATTAAAAATATAAGCACAGAGGCTGTGCCAATCCTCAGTGTGATTTTGATGAGTGAACATTCTAGTTTTTACTGGGTTACATAGGGCAACTCTTCTTTAAAAAACTGCTTCTTTTCATGTGCCTTAAAGGGACATTACTATTAATGGTTTATTGTAAGAGAAAGACAGCTGTGCATTTAAGATATCTTGAAGACATTAGGTAACATTAAAGAGCCATGTGAAGATTCAAGTATGCCTAGAAGAAAAGAGAACAGCAAGCAGCTTGTGTGGATACCTGCACATAGCTTTTTGTGAGCCTTTGAACTGTTTCAGATATAAAAGACACCCACATTTCAAAGGCCACCAGGCCTTCTGCTGCTCTAATTCTTTCCTGAAGTCCTTAGGTAACAGAATTCTCACTAGGGAAGATAAGATTTTACCTAGGTTCACTTACTGGGGCAGAACAGCCTTTAAGCTGATGTTATTTGTCTGGAAAGCAGTGCGCAGGCAGTATGGATGGGATGGGGCTGTGGTACAGGGAAAGAAGCGGTTTTTCCTTTACAGCTGTACCGCTGGAAATAAAAGCACATACCACAGTCCACAGTGTTTACTTTGGGTTTCAGTATCAATGCAATAAAATAAAATATAATGCTTATTGACCACCTTAAAAATGGCTGGTGAGGCAGTGCTGTGTTATGTTATGCATGAGGGATGTGCTTAAGCGTCCCCTTGAAGGTGAATCTTTATGGTACGATTTGAAGCTGGGTTGGTAGCTGTCGCATTTCTCCCTTACACTTATCTTGATAGCACCATTTATCCACCCATCGGCCAAGCCTTTTGCTCATGTCAATTTGCATGTTGACATGTACAGTCAAAGGCAAAGGGCCACATGCGTCCCTGCATGGGGATGGGAATGACAAGGAACATACTCTGGCTAATCTAGTGGAGAGAAGATATTCTTCTTTAAGCACTACTTTAACTGTGAATAAAGGTATATTGCATATCTGGCAAAACATCAGCAGAGTGACCTTCTGATGTTCAGTTTATGTGCTGTGAAAAATAAGGAGCTGAGCACATCTCCCTGAGAGTATTGCTAAATGGAGTTGGTCCCACTTGATCGCATGTGGCCAGCTCCACCCTGCAGTCAAAGAAGGTGGGAAGGGGATGTCGGTGGTCAGAGCATGGCAGGCTTCTCAAGGTGCTGGACGCTGTCCCCATGCCCTGTGCAGGGAGCTTGGTGCGCATCCAGCACAGCAGCCACCAGCATGGCCCCTGGATCTGTGCTACGCTCTAGCAGAGGCAACTGCTGCTAATAAATGGAGGTGGTGAATAGGTTTGTTTCTGAACCCATCTCTGCTTTGCTAAGCACTCAGCTAAAGACCACACAGAGAGGGCAAGTATCCCAATGCTTGCACAGAGCACTTTATAAACCTTTTGACTGCCGCATACCAGACACAGATCCTAATTTCCTCCCTCTATTTCTGTGCAGTTTGCTTTGAATCACTTCAGAGCTATACTTTTGCAGCCTCTCTGATTGCCCCTGCAACACTTGGCTGCTAAAGGATGCCTGAGCTCTTTCCCTGCACCTGTTCTGCAGCGCTTTAGGCATTTCCAGATGTGTTTCTACCCCTTCATGCAGGCAAAGCTGATAGTACTCCTGTGCAGAGGCATTACAGGGAAATTTCATGGTATGGTCAATGAAAATGTCAAATCCATTGTAGATATTAAAAGAGAGCGAGGAGGTTTTAGCTGGTTGGAAGGCAGAATTTGGAAATAAGCTCCTTGCAGATTCTATTATTACAAGCCTGGCCTAGACAATAATAAGTATTGATGGAAGTTTTGCCAGAGCAAAGACTGCTGGGTTTCATACGGAGGAAAGATAGTATCTTCATTTAGTTTTATTAGACTCCTGATACTCTGCCCATGTATTTTTTAATTCACCACAGTAAAATTCTAATTAAAGAACAGACTTTGCCTCCCATTAATATGACACTACAAAAAAACCCAATACATTTTAAAGAATGCAGCATCTTCTCTAAAAAATTATAATGAAAAGCAGCCAGTGTTGTATAGAATGTTGTCGCTCCCTTATGAAGCGTTTCATGATTCTAAATTCCCTGTAACATCTAGACTGTCAGTGGAGTTAAAGGCTCATTAAGCTGAGCAGTAATTTCTGCAAAAAACAGGAAGTCTTCTCAGAGGTTTTTTTTGTTCCAATTTTCACTTCTTTTGAAGCCTCTGTCAAAATAGCTCATGCTGGAAGTTATGAAAACAACACTTTGCTATCTATCAGGAGAAGATGCTGTTTCTTCCAAAATATGTTGAGTTCATTATGGGATTTGACGAGGCAGACATCCACATAATTCAACTTTTCCTTGACTTGGAGTGATTTTGTTATCATTTATCCAGGAAGAAGATGCACCAGCAGGTAACTGTGCTAACCGTTCTGCCGAGTGCGGTGGGGGTGTTCTGTAAAGGAGGATTACTTTGGAAAGAAAATGGTCCCTCAGAGGATGCTGAATAAACTGCAGGGTCTCGAAAGTGGTGTGATTGAATTAGGTCCCACATGTTGGAGAGTCATTGACTAATGTGATCATCATCGAAGATTAAATCATGACCTAAATCAGCCACATGGTTCTTATCTGATTCAGACAGTGAACTTCAGAGAGAATCAGTACAATCTTCCTTGAAGGATGAGAAACTGTCCTCCTGTTCCTAAGGAAAAAAAAGAAAGTAGATTAATTTCCTCCTGTAAGTAATAATCTATCCATTTTGCGGAAAATCGGCTGATGTTCCCTTCCCATCTTTTCCTTTCATTCTGATGACGACTGATATATGAACTTGGAAAACTAGGTTGACTGCAAGTTCTGTCGGCCTCGGATTAACCTCTGGGTTTTTCCACTTGGGCAGATAGTTTTACAAATGCATATTTACACATGCAAAATAAATTCTCTGGGCGGTCTTAGAGATGTAAACACCGAGACCGGTATTTCCTTTGTTGTAGTAGTGTATGCTGTGACTGAAAGTCTGGCGTTGGAGATAAAAATGCCAGTGAGTTCAGAGCATACACCATTGCACAGAAACCCATGCATAGGAACCTTAGGGCTGCAAAGATACGAGCTCAGAAAACAGAAAATGCCAGGGCTTATAAACAGTAGCCTGTGCTCACATTGGGAAAGACAATATCATGACTCATAGACACAATGAATTACTGCTGCCCTTCCAACCCTTAATCTGACATTTTCTGGTTTTTCTGACACCAACTTCATAAGTCAAATGTTTTATTTATATATGGTGTTCCATAGTTTGTTTGCTTTTCCCCAGAAAGCAAATGGAAAACGCAAAAAATTCCATCAAGAGTGTCATGAAGCTGCTAGACATGTGGTTCATCAGCATGGACCAGAACAAACCTCTGACATGTGGGTAATGGGCTCACAGGAGATGTCTGTCATCCCCTCTGTGGACCACTTACTGCACAGAGATTAAACAGCCGGTGCCCATGGCTGCTGCTAGGAACAATTGTAAGAGAAGTCCAGCTCAGTACCTGAAAGCTTTAATTACAGATAGTTTTTAATTTAGATTCAATCTTTGAGGATTAAATCGAATGAATTATCTGTAGATGGCACCAAATGTCTGCAAGTTGCATTTCTTATAGCTTGATCATGTACAGGTGGATTCTTACTGAGGCACATGAGCACATCCCTGAGTGTGGGACA
The DNA here is from genome assembly GCA_024606505.1 of Aquila spilogaster. Classification (NCBI taxonomy): domain Eukaryota; kingdom Metazoa; phylum Chordata; class Aves; order Accipitriformes; family Accipitridae; genus Aquila; species Aquila spilogaster. The sequence continues at coordinate 53,205 of JANHGO010007524.1, read as the reverse complement.
GTACTCTGCCAAGTGTCAGGGTGTTGCTCTGTGCGTGGAGAGGATCCCAAATCGTTGGTGAAAAGGATAAAAAAAATGTATTGTAACTAGCAAAAAACTGCTAGTTTAGTTTACTGATTGAAACCCAAATCTGTTTCCCCTCCAGCTGAAACCGGAGACGGTAAATTCTGCATAACAGAGAAGCTGTCAGGAACCACACATAGAATCTAAATGACATTTGCAGCAAGGTTATGTATTAAAAACTTTTTCTAACCTCATTATCACCCAATACAGTATTTAATTACAGAAATCCAACTTATTTATTGTTGTGGCAGTTATGGAACCTCTCTCATTTGTAAGACCTGAGGAGGACAGTTTGTTGCATGGTAGGTTATTGGTATCTTCATGCAGTTACGACAATCAATTGCAGCTTAAGCAGCGTGGCCTAATCCGTCTGCACCCGCTGGTGTGTCTGTTGTATAGAGGACATTTTCTCATTCCAAAATCCCAGAATTTGAATGTTGGTCTCCAAGCATTTGTAAAAACACTTTTGAATGGAATTTCTGTAAATCTGGGTTATTTTCAGGACAGCCATGGTCCGTAAACACGTGTTGGAAACTCTGAGGATAAACAGTCTTACAAGATAAACATTTTTTTGGTTTAGAATCAAGCAGATCAGCAAGTAACTTTACAATGTACTGGCAGATTCCTTTCGCAGTGTGTGGGTATTATGTGCAGTGCCAGCACGAGGGATGCATTGCGCGGCTCAGAGCCAAACCCCGTGATCTGTCACTGCGAGAGGATTCCCTTCTCATAAGCCCCGTTTCAAACCTATGGCAGCCTTGGCTTCCGTTTCCAAAGGTGTTGAACTGTGCCAGAATGAATCTTGTTCGTACCATGAATAGATATCAGCTCGATACAGGGGCTATGATTTTCCTATTGGGCTAAGTACAGGGAATAAAAAGCTAATTGATTATTGTAATTATTTATTCACTGCATCCAGGCACATGTTTTAGCTTTTGCTGTTTCTTTTCCTGGTTTGCGTTAGCTAGGCCAACCATTTTAAACCCAGTCAGATTCCAAAACTGCATTTGAGGTGGAAAAATAGAGTTTGGGCTGCATTTCACCTTAATTTGTACTCACAGACTCATACAGTATTACAGTTATAGCAAGGGGAAATTCTATCCCTAATTTCAAAAAAATTCTAACATAATCCATCTTAAACTGTGTCTTCCTAGGTTTAGTAAGTTCATTTTGTTTATTGATTGCCTTTTTTAAAGGCTAGTGTTCAAACATCTCAAACTGAATTTGGAAACATTCCAGAACACTGATCGTTGACTGTGAGCTACAATATGCGCTTTAATTCATTGCAAATTTGCAGAAAGTTCCTTTAAAGAATGGATTCACCAAAGATGGCCAACAGGCAAACATGGTCCTGAGCCCTCAGACTGAGAAAAGCAACAGCTGGAAGTTTTCAGCTGTGTCTTCTGCACAGTGTTGATGAGCATCCCGCTGACTTTGCACAGCAGGAGTACAGGACTGGTCACTGGCTATAAAACATACACATACAGGCTTGTGCCACTGAGAACAAGATAAGCATAGGCTGTAAGACCACAGATTCTGGTGCCGCTGTGAAACGAGATGCTGTGATGGAAGAGTGTTGGAAGAGCACTTCTGATTCTCTCGTTGGGTTAAGTCCCTTGATACTCAGCATGCCTTCCTTGGAAGTTGTTTTATTTATCTGCTATGTTTTCAGACTCGTGTGTTTGCTTCATCTATGTCCAACTTCCATTGCTGCCCTAAATATCGGGCAGCTGTATTGACCCAGAGTGCAGCAATTCATTAATCATTCCTGGAGGGGAGTGCAGTCATTCAGGAGGGAAGCAGCACATCCAGTGTGTCCTCACTGTGTATTTATTATGGTGATTGGATGACATGCACAACTGTAGCAGGACACATGCAGCGCCTCCTGCAATTAGCCCTCGCTCCAGCAAGCACTGAGGCTCCGGGGTGGGGGCAGAGATGCAGAGAGGAGGAAAACACTTTGTGCTGTATTGAGCAACCTTTCCTCAGAGGGATGAATCTTTCACCTGTCACACTGCCTTATGCAGACAGCAGTAATTACGCTTAGGCATCGAGCATCATCCTTTACAGAGTTATTTTCATTTTCATTGGTGGCAATTAATCTCTGGTCATATTTTCAAAGGAGAATAAGTGAATAAGTTGGCACATTTGCCAGGCACTGCTAGCACGTGACCTGAAATATGGCAGCTCCCTTTAATGCAGCACCTCCCAGGAGAGCGCTAGCTATTCCAGACTCATCTCTCTTGGTATTGACAAACACACATGGAGTCTAAAGGGAGCATTTGTACCTTCCTGGCATCACCACTCTCAGGTTGCTTTTCTTATTGATGGTATAGTTAAAGTCACTGTATCATTTTGACGTTTTTAATGGCATATGCATTTACAGTGTAGCTCTTGTGTAAGCTTTAATCAGTGTTCTGTTCACATGTTGTTGCTATTATTATTTATCTCTATTATGGTAACACAGAGAGGCTATCAACAAGGGTAGGATTACACTGTGCTAGGCTTGGGTTGTATTTCAGATGGTCTCCCAGTGCTCACAGGAGAGGTGGTGCTGACGATGGCTGCGGTGGCACCGAGGCTACTTGGCCCAGTATCTCAGGAGCTGGAATCGCTATCCCACACGAGCTAGGATTTACTATACTGATGCACATTGCAAAAATATGCCCCAGTTACTGAAGACTTTGGTTTCTTTTGTCTTTATATTTTCTAGCTGGAACTACTAGACCTTATTCCCATGGCTAGTTACACGCTTGAGTAGTCTCACACATGGGTGGTCCTATTGAGTTCAGTGAAACTACTCCTAAGAAGAAGTACTCAGATGGAGCTCATCAGCTCTGTGTCTCTGTCTTTGGAATGGTACAAAGGTTATTTACCGTGGTGCAGATCTATGTGTTAGCACAGAATAAATATCACGTAATGCCCCAGTGAAATCACACGGTTAAAGAACTTTCTTGCAACCTCACACTCTGTCACAGCAGAATGAGACTTGAGGGGAAAAAAAAGGAAAAAAAAAATGAGAATTGATAAACTTTGAGCAACAAAGATCTTATTTTCATGTTAGGATACTGCAGTGTAAAATCAAGTGAACATGATATTTCATTATCACAAATTTTACATTAGTACTGTGCCAATGAACTTCACTCGTTTCCTTTTGCAATTAATCAGCAGTAGATTAATTGATACTGCATGAAATGGCCCTGCTCATTGTGACCTGCACAGGGCTTGAACTGACAGCTAAAGCAGAAAATCTTTATCATCTGAGGTAAGGACTTAAATCTAGAAGGGGCAACCCATCACTGTGTTCGTATGATCCCATCACTAGAGAGAAAATGGGATGTTTGCCCTGGTTATACGCCAGTGCTATGGCTTGGGTGTCTGACTGTTCGGAGAGCTGCAGTCAAAGCGTGCTTGCAGTTTTAGGAACATAAAAAGGAGTCTAGCAACTGCAAGGGCAGTATCAGGCATTGTAAATGTGACACAGTAAAAGCCCCTTCTTTTAGTTCTGTTATTTTCTGTATCTTCCATGAGCACTCAAATGTACTTTAATCCTCATTTTATGTCCTCTCACTAATAAATCCCCATGAAATTCACATTCTTAGCAGCTATCTGGTATGCCAAGCTGTTTTATTTCACAGATAATTAAAACATTTTGGCTAGCTACTTTGGGCTGAACATACTGAATGGTGCAATGTGTGCTTGCTGATGCCTTGTACTTAGAAGCCTTTGGAAATTCTGTTTGTCAGCTGGTTTTCTGGTCACTGTAGGCTTCTTCTATTATCCAGCTTTGGTTTTCTGTTGTTTTGTTTTGTTTTTTTCAAGAATTTATTACCAGTTTGAGGAATTTCTGCTCCTTCCTGGACCATTTTGTTCTTCCTTTTGCTTAGATCATGGAATGAAATTTGGTGCAGGGAGAATGAAAGCATGTGACCAAATATAAATAGTAAATAAGTGTTCAAATAAATGGCTTACATAAATGGAGTTGTGCTTGGGGCAGACACGGTAGAAGTGAAACAAGATGCTGGGGCTGATGCTGGGAAGTATTTTTCCCATCCTACAAAACATTTCACTTCCTTTCAGAGTGAAAAACACAAACCAAGCACACAAGTCTGATAGTTGCAGAATTTATCTGCAATACGGAAGACAAAGGAATAGCTCATATTTTCTAATGAGACTTATTATTTGTGTTATGCCAATTAATTGCACTTGGGCTTACATCAGCCCAGAGCAGCTGCCCTGGCAGTCAGGGCTCTAACGCTGGCTGAGGTGAGGGGAGCATCACATCCCTGGATCAGGAAGGGTCAGCTTTGATTCCTGCACTCCACTTCCCCACACAAAAGCTGCTGCCTACGCTTGTGAGCTTCAGGTGCTCGCCCTTTGTGGAGGTGCAGAGCTGCATCCCTTGATTTTCAAGTTCTGCAGAAAACAAATCAGTATTTCTGGAATGGAAATTGCAGGGAAACCCCATCAGCTCCAGCAGATTTGCTTCCTGCCCCAGAGGGCTTATGGAGTCTCACCAAGTGTCTGTGTGAAATAAAGATAGATCGCCTCTTTCACAGATTCATGGTAATAATTTAAGACTTATAAAGAGTAAGATTTTGTTTGCTTGGCTCCCAGTGGTGATAGTGAGAAACTATCATCCCTGGCAGTGGAAGAAATGAGGCAAAGGAGTAAACTGCCTTGCATGAGGCACAGGGTTATGTACAGGAGCATGTTGCACACTCTACTTTCTGCAGGACACAAAACCACATGTGCATCATGTAAACCCCTGCAGGTCCTCCTGGAGGCTCTGGAATTGTCTTCTCATGGGTATATTTTGGCCTTTGATGTTGTTTCTCAGGAAACACAAATTTGTGAGTTGATGATCAGCAGTGCTAGTTGAGTGGAGTCTCTTTCTCTTCTTTCTCTGAGGAATACCCTCAGGCTGACCAATGGGTATCTGACTTCTCAGGAAGAAGAGGGACAAAATCTTGCCAGAATTAGCTGAGGAATATTGTTGTCTATTGTGGGTTTATGTTTCCATGCTGTGGGAGAAAAGGGCTCTGAAATTTCTCAGACATGAGCTTCTGGCTTATGTGGTGTTTGCATTTGCATTGCTAAGTCTGGAAATGGCCATCCAAACCCGAGAAGCAGTGAGTGTCACCTGGGGATTAGTTTACATGTTTGCAAGTAAAAGAGTTTGTGAAGACAGCTATGTCGATGGGATTACACACTCATTTCCTGCATGGCAGAGGATTTTACACTGGCAGAAGAGTTTCTGCCAATATAATTGAAACCAGCTCCGGTTCCCAGCTGTACTGGGAGCATGGTCTGTAACTGAGTCTTTAGTAGCGATTCTGCCAGTAATTCCATTCTGAGCAGCAGGCACCGCTGTACTGACAGGTTGGGAAGTGCAGGGCAGGATTCAAAGAGAAATCCTTGATTTTCTTCCGACCATTTATGGAGGAAGCCTTAACCCCTGGCTATTTGCTTTGAGCTGTCTGTTAGTATGCGTAAATATTACACAAGTTTTTTGCAGGTGCTGATTACTGTTTCTGTAGCAAATCAGGATCAAGCTGCTTCTGTACTTCCGACTTCCCTCTCATCCTGGATACGATCAGGCAGGATTGTCATGTGTATGGTTCTCACTGTGCCTTAATGCGCTCTGTAGAGAATCTGCCCTCCATGTCAATGGCCATAGCCTTGGGAGCCCTTCTCTAGTGCTAGTACAAGCTGCTAGTGGCACCGAAATGACCTGATGTACATAGTCCATACCTTCATCCCTTAGTCTGGGTTAAGAAATCCTGATTCCAGTGTTGTTTCCTGCCCTACCATCTCTTTACTCCAGAAAAAAACAAAACCCAGCACCATCAAAGGAGATAGCTTTCTTTAGATGATATTTATTATCTCAAGGGAACAGTGCAAAGAAACAATATTTGATGACATTATCAAATCTACAGGTTTTGCTTGGCTGCTGTTGACTGTACTGTAGTCAGGGTGTGATCTTTTGCATCTAATTCCACTATAAATTCTTTCCTTCCAGCTATCTAAGGGCACTAAGAAACAGGATATTAAAAGATTTAAGTTCTGATCCCATAAAGGTGTTAAACAAGTCCTCAAATTTAGGTGTATAACTGATGCTGCTGTCTCCTTGCGTGCTAAAGTACGTTGTTGACTAGGGGCTGGGTTTAGAAAGTTTGAGGGCTCTTTAGAAAGCTGCTGCTTTCTGTTAATGTCTCTTTGCCCACGTGGCAACCCAAGCACAAGCTGCTGCACTGGGATGCTTGTGCCACACATACCTACCAACCTTCTCAATGTTTTACAGGTTGTGACAGCGATCACTGGGGACCCCACTGCAGCAACCGGTGCCAGTGCCAGAACGAGGCCCTCTGCAACCCCATCACAGGCGCCTGCGTCTGTGCGGACGGGTACCAAGGCTGGCGCTGCGAAGAGCTCTGCGAGCCTGGGAGCTACGGCAAGGGCTGCCAGTTCCAGTGCCAGTGTCACAACGGAGCTACCTGCGACCATGAGACAGGAGAATGTCACTGTGCTCCCGGATACACAGGAGTGTTGTAAGTTCAGTGATGGGTGTACTTTACCCTGCTTTGTTTAACAGCTTTGCTTTGACTGCTATTAATGCAATGAGTAATTAGCAGAATTTGCACAATCTGTATATTAGGCACTTTCCTTTGCAGAAATCAGGTAACAGAATTTCAGAGAGACTAAATAAAGGAAATCTCTTTTATTTGCTGCTAATTATACCTGTCTGCATACCAAAATAAAACTTACCGCTAAAACGAACTTAAAACTCCATGATATTTCCCAGCAACTGCAGCTACAACAGCTGTAGCTGTTCCTAATTTCAGTGTGTGAGTACAATCCAAATTACAGTTCAGTTTTTTTAAGCGATTGGGCATTCTACTTGTTAGCAATCCAGTGCTGTATCAAATGGGACTTACCATCCCCAGTTTATTTGGCTTTCTTTCCAGCAGAGGAAGCGTTACTGGTAACTATATCAGCTTACCATCTAGGGGGTAAATTTTTAGCATAGTGAGGAGGGATTTAGTGGTGTGACTCCTATTAACTTTAACGAGAATCATGTAGCTAAATCCCCATATACCACACAAAGTTTACCAGTAGGATTCACAAAATCTGCATATTAATTTTAGGACAGCAAGAAATAGTTCCTTGTTTAAAATTGCCCATAGTGTAACATCAGTACTCATTAGAGATCTTTCAGTAGTTTCAGAAGTAATTATGCTTTTCAAAATTATTTAAGAGGAAAAGATAATTTACTCACTGAATTTAGCTGGAGATCTATTACAGGTGGCTTAATATTTCTGCAGTCTAATAATAGTTGTTGGCCTGCATGAAGAAGGTAAAAAATAAAGGCAATATTAACCCTCATAAATAAGTGATATACTTTTTGAATATTTTATTTAGTACCTGATTTCCTCATAGCCTTATGACCTCAGTCCTGGAAGCACTCACTGCTAAATGTTCCACATACTATTAGGACTGGTCCCATTGACATTCGTATGTCTGTTCTCAGCATAAGTACTTGCATGAACGTCCTCATCAGAGAACAGCCACATATTGGAAAAACCTAGAGTACTGTCAGAGATGTGAGAGTTGTCTTTTTGAGACAGGTGGAATTTGGTATATGCATAAAGATTGCACGCATGCATCAGCCTTACAGCGCTGGATCTATGGCACGTAAATAACCACAGCAGAAATAAGAGAAATACTGGCTAATTGGTAATGCCAGCTGAGACTTATTCCAGTTTCATTCTCATTATGACCTGTGCTGTGGATTTTCTTCATTCACTGTTTCCTGTAAGTTCTTTTAAATTATCCCTTTGGTTTTTCTTTCCACAAAGTTGTGAAGAGCGCTGTCCCCCTGGGAGCCACGGAGCTCAGTGTGAATTGCGCTGCCCTTGCCAGAACGGAGGGGTCTGCCACCACATCACTGGGGAGTGCTCCTGTCCTGCTGGATGGACGGTATGGAGGTTGTTCATTTAGAGGTTGTTCCTCATTTAGAGGTAGGAATGGGGAGATAATTGCTTACTGTCTCAGCAGATGCCTACCCTGTGTGCTTATGGTATATATATGCTCCCACAATTCTGAAATTGGGGCCTCCTTTGTTATGTGTGCACAGCACTTATGCCACCAGCCTTTGTCTGGTAGCTACCTTTGAAGAGTTAAACAAACAAATTAAAACTACACTTTGCTCTTCTGTGTGGGAGAAGAAGAGAGGCAAAATGGCCTCTGCAGTTCTTTGAAACATCCCTGCACTGTTAGACACTGCCCTCACATGGGTCACATGGGACAGAAAGCTCAAAGCCCATCTCAGCATTGTCAAAAGCACCGTGCTGTTTCCCTTTCAGGAGAAAGGGAGAGAGAGAAGTCAAGGAGAATTCAGTGGCTCAGGGAGTTTTTAAGCAGAAAGAATGTATGCAGGGAGATGAAGACCAGTTCAGCATCCAGTCCTTACTCAGGCAAAATTTCCTTTGATTGCAGTAGGTTTGCTTGCATCAGAGGTTGCCCTGGAGAGAGCAAATTACCCTAACCTTTAATCCTCCATGTCAAGAAAGCAAGGCCAAACATTTTAAAAGTCCTTAACTTTATCAATAATGTGATAATTAACTCTCTCGGGGTTTGCCAAGTCTCGCAGGCCTACATCCCATTTAGCTGTGCTAAGTCTCCTGGCATTTCTCCCATACCGGACAATTAGTTTCTTGGCAATCTTGCTGGATTTTAATGCATGCAAGTACTGTGACTTTTTATTTTAATACAAGGAAGACCCTGATGTCATCATATAACTGTAGCTTCTGTTATGGGCCTTATACCCATTAAAACGTCTGCGGACTGAGAGATTTTTATGTTCCTTCAGATTAGTACGGCAAATGTGCCTCCATTTAGCTTCTCAAGAAGCATTTCAAATAACAAAATAGTTAGAACTTTTCAGAAACTAAATAAAGACAATGGCACCTTGCCCTGACCTGGCATTCAGTGGAGGGAAACAAAAGGTTCTTTCCTAGAGTATTGGAGCTAATGCAGTAGGTAAGCAATTGAAATACTGTGGGGCCCAGTCAGTCCATTCTAGCTGTTTGTCTAAGGACTAATTACTGAAGTGATTTACATAAAAATGTCACTTTTAGGGTAAATTTTTCTCCCTCCCTTATCTTCTGCATGCCGATATTTCTGAGGATCAGAGCTATTTTTCTGTACTCTTCCTTACTTGTATTTTATCAGGAATTCTCTCTCTTTTTTTTTTTAGGTTTTTGCAAATTTACAAAATCACTGAAGAGATTAGAGAATATCAGAATAGAGCAGGAAGTTTTTAGATGTCTTTTAGGATGCAGCATAGCCCCTAAAGAAGAACCACAGCACTGGGGCTGTACAGCAGCAGCGGTCGTGTATTCTGGCCTACTTCTCCCCCGTTCCTTGCAGCTTGGAGTTTCTCCTCTGCATTTTTAGTGGCCAAGAGAGACTTTCCTAAAAACTGTTTTGTTGGCTGCTCAGTCCCCAGAGAAACCCTAGAGTTAACAACTGATGTTTGAAACAAGTCTAACTGAAAACTGAAAAGAGAGATCAAGTATTCTGGGGGAAGAAACTGAAATTATAAGTAAAAGCACTCAGCTTGTAAATGTTGAGATTTTAAGTATAAAGTGTCTCTCCAGGGCTTCAATGAAAAGTTGGTAATTCAGTACGCAGAGAGAGAAAAATATTTTTTCATGCTATAATTTTAACTCTTGGTGGTTGGAATGGTTTGTGAAGTGAGACACAAGTGGGCTGTAAATGAGCGAGAGATGGGAACATTCACTTTATTTCATACTATAGATAGTCTTTGACATCAGGAATTTTACTTGCTGATTTTCAAGCTTGAGAATGTATGTATGTATTGAATATACCATCATACTGGAAGTACAGAATTCTCTCTGGATTTATAGAAGTGCAAATCCACTTGGATTTTATTGCTGCTGGAAGAGCTGTGGCTGTTATCCTTTCCTTGGGTAGATTTATTAACAGCAGCTCAGTCCCCTTGGGGACTTGGCTGCCTGTGGGATATGGAAGGGTAGGCAGTGAACAGGAGGAAGTTCTGGGGTTCTTAGGTTCTTCCTTGGGTCTGCCATCTTCAAAGCCTGATTCTTTCATTACTGGTAGCATTCCTTTCCTCCTGCTTCCTCCCACCCAGTGCAGACTCTCCTAGAAGCATAGTAAGTTATATGAACTGTGTCCCGCGAGATTTCATTGTCTCGTGGGTTTCTTACCAAGAGGACAGTGGTGAATGAGTCAACGAAATGTGGCTTCTAGCACACTACAACGATGGAGTTTTTCCACTTACGCATATTTGTGGTATTGGGAGTTAGTGGGTGGCTGCTTTAGGGTCTCATCAACTATTTACAACCTTAATTCTACATATTTCTCATTTGCGGTATTAAATCCTCCAAGCACTCTCAGGAAGTGGGGAGGGAAATAAAATACAGCTTTTTACAATGCTTCTCAGAAGCGCTTTTGAAGGACTACATTTCCACGCTTAGGAAGGCAGCAATCTTTCCTTGCATGACAAAACATATGTTGCTAGCAATGCACCCTGTTTGATCCCAAGTCCCATTCTCAAGGCTCTGCATCTTGTTGCTGTGTACAACACATTCTACTAATCACTTCTATCTCATTCCCTGAAACAACTGCACTTGATGGAGTGACTATGCTTTATATTTTTGTCCAGTTTTCTTTCTGTCATGGATTTTTAACATCAGATAGGGGGGTGAAGAAGAGACAGTAGATCTGAACAAGAAATTCTTTTATGTGCTGCAAAAATTGTAATAATATAGCACACAATGTCAAAAACAGAAGCTGATGCAATCGGGGCCTTAAAAAAGCTGCTGATGGGGTGACGTTTGTGGATTAGATGTATAAGCAGCAGGAAATGTTGGTCTGACATTTGATCCTCCAGAGAGGGATGTTTTGGATTCCCTTAGTACATATTAATGCAAAAAGTATGCCTAAAGATTCTCTGGGCTCCAAGGGAATGCATCAAAGAGTATTGCTTTCTCATCATTTGTTGGTAGAAATCCTGTTCCGTTTGAGATGTGAAGAGAGAAAGTATTTATTATCAAGATAAATGGATGCTTACATTTTCAGATAGATAGTGGTGTGTATTACTTAAACCCAGAGACACCAAGTTTTTAACACTGTAATCTGAGTGTTCTTGAACTGAGGCCAACCTGTCTATTTTACAGTGAAGGAGCTACCTATCACTGGCTGGGAAAGGCTTGAAGCATCTACTTCATGACTGCATTGAAGAGTAGTCTATCCACTTTGGGACTGTTAATATTGTTAAACTTTCCAAACTGTGGTGAGGGAGAGCCCAAGGACTGACAGCAGCCATTAATGCTCCTGTATTATGTTTTGTATGGGTTTTGTCTAATAAGTGTTTCTTTTCAAAACTCAGAGCCCCTGAGGCTTGGTTAGGGAAATAAGACTTCTGGGAGATTAAAACAGAATAATAGGGAGAGAAAGAAACATTTCTGTCCAATGCTTTGCACTGTGCAGGCACTGGCAGCAGCTTGATTTACTACAGTAGCCAAAAGTTTTCCATTAAAGGGCCCTGTCCTCAGATCCCCACGCTGCCAGCATTGTTTTGGCTGAAATTGCTCAGCTGGATGCCAGCCTCAGATTTTATGTTTGCTCACAGAAAAAAAAACAACCAACATTCATACAACTTCTAAGAAAGCCTATAGGGAAATCCTTGCGAGGCCTTGACACGTGGCAGGGGGTGTTATGTGGTACCTGGGGGAAAACCAGCTGAATTTGGCAGATAAGTGCTCCAAAGGCACTACCCATGGAAAGCAATCTCTGCGTTGGGAACAACCAGCTGGAGAAAGGCCTGCCCTGATTGCTTTTCCTGATGAGCAGTGCCAGGGTGCATGAAGAGTGACTGTCTTGTCTTTACTTTCAGTGCAGCCTCTCCAACAATCCCCCTCTTCCCAAACATGCGTTATGAGACACATACCCAGGGTATGTCCAACAGCTTCTCAGACTCTGTTTCACCTAAAATCACGAGCCCATATGCAGTTTTGTAGCCTCCTCTGGTTGCCTTTGACCTTTCCCCAGACCCTCTGTCTTTATTCAAAGGGCATGATGTATCCTGATGCCCAAAGCACAGTGTACAGGGGAGATCACCAGAAGGGAACTGTCAGTGACTGTGCAGTGGGGAGAAGGATCCCTCTGGATGTAGGGTAGACAGCATTTACGTCAGCACTTGAGACCATCTTAGGCCATCTTAAACAGAAAAAAAATATTGCTGGTACACTTAGATCTAGTTTTAGCAAGAACAATGAATATCCAGCCTTCCTATAGGAGTTCATTACATTATGACTTGACTGAAATATTGCTCTTTCTGCAAACTTACCAGGGGCTGGTGTGTGCACAGCCATGTCCTCCTGGGACATTTGGAATTAATTGCAGCCAGGACTGTCCATGCCACAACGGAGGACACTGTGATCCCGTGACAGGAAAATGCATCTGTACACCTGGCTATATGGGAGACAGGTAAGAATCAAACCCGCAAAGCCTTTACTTTTAACCAAGGATTGGCAATGTTTATATCCCTGCTAGGGCAATCTTACTCTTGGAAAAACAGTGTTATGTTCCTATTGCTGCTATTAGGTTCATCCTTCTGAAGCAGTTCAAGTATTATAAATGTGGCAATGTTATTACTTTTTATTGGCAATGCTTCCCATTCACCATTTTTTTAATATAACTTTTAAAATTTAATGGATTAAATTTAATTTAGATATTTACAGTGATAAATTTAATAGAGAGCATTACATGTTTACAAGATATGTAAATGAACTATATTTATACAAATTAATATCCTCAAGAGTAAGCAATGCAGCAGTTTAATGTTTCCATCAGCCCCTCTATGCTGCTGCAGCACTGATCCATCTCAGCCACCAACAAAGGGTGATAAATCCTCAAAATTTATAAACGAAGGGCTTCACCCATAAATCAATCTAAGACGATAATGTTGCTTTACAAAGGTGTCATGGGTTTAGCAAAATGACTACACAGCAAAGTCAAGGTGGGATTGTGACACATATTGGCTTAGCCCTCCAGCTTATCCTGCCAGTAGGGCTAATGGTGGTAAGGAAACTGTGGGTAAGCAAGCTTTCACGTGCAGCTTTCACTAAGGGTTGAACTGTGTCACTGCAGTTTCCAGAGACCCTGGGCACAACTCACTAACATTTCCTATGCTAAAGCCCTTTGTCCTGTGTCTTCCCTTCTGTTATTAGCTACAACACGCTAGTACTGGTTGTGCTGATATTTGCTAGAATTATACTTCTGTGCAGCAAAGCTCATTGGAATTTCTTATTTCTTGCCTCACTGCATAATCAGCAGGTCTTTACAGTAAGCAAACAGACCAGCCTTCAATATGCTCTGAGGTTCAGAAGGCCACATTCTGTCCCAGCAAACGTGGATGCTCCTTGTTTCCATTTTATTGTCAGTGGTAATTGGCAGGCAGCTCTGGAGATTATGTCAGGGTTTGCATGTGGTTAAATATGGTGGAAATATTATTTCAAATTAATGTAGTAGAGAAGGCATCAGTGTATCTCTCTTCTCCCATCCTCCGTCTGGAGGCAGTGATTTCAGGATCCCTGGGATATACTATGGGAGCACTGTGTATGACTAACCAAAGCTTTCTCTCTCTCAACCTTTGGAGATAATTCCACTTGAAGAAGCAACTGTGCAGCCTGGACACTTCCACTGCTGACCATACTTCAGTCACAAGCCATCCTCAATCCTACCTCTCTGGCTGGAGGTCTTCTCATCTGGTTGCTGCAGATCTAGATCAATTTCTGGCCATAGGTGAATCGACAGCATTAGAGCTGTCAGGAGCCTCCGGCCAGCAGCCTGCAGCTGAGCCAGCTTCTTTGCTCAGCTGCCAATATAGCCTCCAGCCACAAGGGAGGACATGCAGCAGAAAAGCTGGCTCTGTTACAGGAGTGTGGCATGGGGAAACAGCAATGATGGAGTTGCCATACTTCCTGCAACACTTAGATGTACTCCAGCAGAAAGAGCAGAGGAAGAATCACTAGGGAAAGGGGTGGCAAGAAGACGGCAGAAGACACTGTTCTGCCTCTTGCCAAAAGCAGAGGTTTTTACACTTCATCTTCCTTAGAGAGGGCCTGGAGAAGGAGTCTCAGGAAGAGAAGGGGTAGAGGAGGCACTACAGGGCAGAACTTACAGGAACCGTCTTGAGCAAAGGGTGTGTGGGCTCTTCAGATCTGAGCTTGGAGAAAAGTGGCAGACATTTGGACTTTGGAGAGGTGAGGTTTGGAAAAACAGAGCAAAGCAGGGAGGCAGAAAATAAAGCATGACCAGCTGGAAGCCAATGCAAGAAGCTGTCCCAGGGAGCCTGTACCTAAGCAAAACCCTTAGGAATGGCTCACCTGCCCTCTCCTGGAGCAGGAGAGTAAAGGATAGAGTGAAAGGAGAAGTCAGAGAGCGGAAATGCAGGCTCCATTTCTGCTGCCATCTTTCCATGTCGAAGTAAAGTGAGGACAGTCCTGAAAGCGTTTCTGGTAAAGCTGATATTGGCCTAGAAATTACCACCTTCCAATTGGGTTCTTGGGATCTTGAAGCATGTTTGTCTCAGCCTTTATTCGGGGAAGTGAATGCTGGGCCTGTTGCAATCACTTGGGCTGGGACAGCACATTGCCTGTAAGGGTTGTTGTGAGCAGGTGTGCGTGCACATGCCTTGCTGGCAGCTGCAGCCAGCAGATGGGAGATTGCCCATTGATTTCAGCGAGGCAGGAGCAGGCACAAAGTCTTAAAAAAGTCTGCGTTGATTTCCTGAGTTGTGTGTTGGCACAGCACGGACAATGGGATGGATTAGTCAGCAGCATTTTAGTTTACAGTCTGTTCTATTTTCTGGGTCCCATGTAACGGTTGCAGTGTTACAATATAATTGCAAGTGCAGCAGGAGAATGCCACTGCACAACAAAATAATATTTTCTTTGAAATTCTACCAGGCGTTGAAAAAACATTTCTTAGCAATAACAGATTTTGTGAATAACCACAATAAAAAAGTAAATATCTGCTATTATCCTCTTTAATTGTCAGTGAGTACTGTATAAAATCGTGGTTCATCGTCTTGTGCAGAAGAGAATAACATGTAGTTGGATAAATATTTGTGGTGATGAAATGGTCATAAAGGTCTGTGTAAGTGTAATTGCGACACTTTATTCCCCACCTGTTTTCCAGGAAGAGGCAACACACTAAATATCGATTAAATTGCCATCGCTATTAATAACTGCAGGCAGCTCTGTGCTGAAATGACGGGATGTGTCATGCAAATGTGTGTTTTGCAAACTGGAAAGGAATAATAGCAGAAGCACAGTTAGAAGCTGGGGATGGGGAATTCAATGGCTGACTGGAAAAGTGAACATACAGTTTCAGCTTTGTTTTGCATATTACCATAAAGCTTGAAGAGTGAGTCTTAACAGAGTGAATACCACATTTGTTACAACAGCATGAGCAGACATTCTTTTGTTGTTCTGTTTGTATCTGTATCTTTTATAAACAGAACGGTGATTTGCAGATTAGTGTTTTTTGGATGGCTTTTAATCTTTGTCTGTGCTACATAAATGTGATCACTGTTATGAAAACAAACAGAACCTTGAAAACTTTACAGCATTATTCAATTAAAAAAATTACGTAGAAAAAAAAAGCAGGTATATATACGAAGTTCCTCTGTTAGCAGGCTGTCTTACGTTTAATATTTTGTAAAATTGCTTCCATTAATTCTACAGGTGACAGCCATATTATCCTATCCAAACCCAAATAATTATAGTACGTATTAAAGTTCAGTGGATATTATAATACGAATCTCCCCAGATAGGCAGAAACCAATGTAAATTAAACAAGAAACATAACTAGGGCTTAGCAGCTCATTTTGTAATTTAATTGAACAATGTATCTGGTTGTTAATGGTGCTATGGACACATTAGATTGATATGTTGCAAAGGAAAGATGTTCAAGTAGAAACCTAATTCCTGCTGTGATTATTCTTATGTTCCAGAGGAGTTGTTATTAGTATTCTTTGTATAAAATTCATTAGCGGTAGCTGCTTGATCTCCAAATAAATAAGTTGGTTAAATTGCTAGTAGAAAAAGGCTAATTATGTAAATGGATTAGGTTGTCAATATTTCATTTCCAGATGCTTTTCTCCCTGCTAGGTAATGCTTCATCTGCTATAAATATAGAATGATATAGTGCACTATTGACTATGTATTCATCTCGTTGAGTACAGTGCTCTCCTGCTAACTGGTAGAGCTGTGTACGGCAATGCAGACATAAGGCATCTTAATACGCTCTTCATTGCGTTTCACTTGCTGTAAGTGTTCCAGTCCTGATGTTACCCGTTCTTTGCTGCTTGTTTCCTTTGCAGCTGAACTGCCCTGAGAGCAGCAGGGCCAGCAGCCAGCACTGGGCTCTCTCCCTTCCTGTTTGCCACAGGCTCCTCTCTGTGGGTCTCAGATGAGCTCCTGAACCTGGACTGTGTAACTAGCAACTGTGTTGATGCTTGCTGCAATTAAATCACCAGCTCGGCCTTTGGCTTTGTTCATTTATTTTTAGTAAAATGTAGTAATCTGAAGCTGCGGTAGTAATTCTCTCCTTATATACTGACTGTGTTTATTGCAGTTTTGCCTGGCTTGCATCATGCATTAATCTTTTATTACTGATCATTATATTAACTCTCACCTGCCAGCTGTGAAATGACCTGCAGAAAGGCATTTAACAATTGCCTCTATCCACTGAGTTTGCCGTATACACTTTAATCAATGCTTAGGATTAAATTAATGCTGATAGGCAATTTCCAATACCTGGCATCCGTGCGATAAGGGAATTGGGCTTTTCTGGACTTCTTTTTCTTTTTTTATTAACTGAAAAGGCGTATCTGTATTTCACGGTGGATCATGTAAACTGTAGTACTGACTCATTGCGAAATTTTGAAACCTCTGAATTATGTCAAGCAGAGAATCAGTAGCTTCCTCTAGGACTTCAGCTGAGCTTTTTAAAGTGTGAAATATTATGATCACTTGAACTGTAGAACAATGAAAGAGATTTTCTTGCAGACTTCATAATGTCTCCAGTTGGGAAACAGCAGAAAACAGTACATGGAAGGTAATTTAAAACAATCTGCGTATTTGCAGATTCCTTCTCTATCTGCATCAAATGTTTAAAATGATGGCAATTTTCGAGGAGATGCTATGCTAAGGAGTGTGAAAGTGATTTGTCTGGAGATTTCATAGTACTGAGCATCCCTGGAGTAAGAGATGAAAAGCAAATTTGAGCTGGAGTTACTCAGAACGCAGACAGAAGACGAAGGAGTATATTTTCTCCTGGTCACTGTAAAGCAGGTGCAATGGCAGCACAGAGGGAAAGTAAAGCTATCCTTTGCTTGAAGTACATTTTATTAATATTGCTTAATAGACCGCATTTCCTTTCTGACTTCATTGTCACTCTCGGAGGAATGGCAGCTTTTAAAAAAGGTGTGCAATCCTTCTGTGATGAAGAGAAAGTAAAGATGTTTTATTTCAGAAAGTATCTTATTCTATACGAATTTGTTATGGTTGATGAATGAAAGATACTGCGGTCCAAGAAACAAGAATGCACTTTGTTAACTAAGGTAGTATTAATGAATGCAAATTTTGCAGGATATAATTGGACAGAGATTAACCCACTTTCTGTTAACAGCTATGTACATGCTCAAGATATCACAGCACCCCAATGCTACCAGTTCACAGTGTATTTATTAAATGAAAGAGCAGTGATTTTGTATAATATTACATAATATATAATATATATTATATATATATATAATTATATCATTAACAAGAACATTCCCATGTAAATGACATAAACAGAGTAGAATACAGTATTTGTTTGCACCCTGTCTCACGTTTCATTTCATTGCAGGTGTCAAGAAGAGTGTCCAATTGGGACGTTTGGCTTTCAGTGCACACAAAGATGTGACTGCCAAAATGGTGCAAAGTGTTATCATGTGAATGGAGCATGTGTGTGTGACCCTGGATTTAAAGGGATTTACTGTCAAGAAAGAATGTGTCCGGAAGGGTTTTATGGCCTCAAATGCAACAAGAGATGCCCTTGCAATATTACCAACACCCTCAGGTAAGTACATCCTATTATATACTGGTGCAGGGACTGCTCAAATAAAAGCATTAGGGAAAAAAACATTTCACTATACCCACAGCCTTTTCTCTGTAGATTTAATTAAGAACATATACAATTCCTCTGTATTACAGCTTCTGATTTAAATGACCTCGGGTTTGGAACCATAAGCTTCAGTCCAGCCAGCTACTAAGCATTAACTATTTAAGCAGGTTTTATAAAAGCTGAGACAATGAGACGTATGGACTTATCCTGTAGCTGCAGTCTTCAGAGCATTAAAGAACAGTATGTATAATGTCCCCATGAAGTTCAAAAAATATAAATATGTTTACTCAAATCCATCTCTTTTTTCTTGTTAAATCTATAGACAGCAAGGGGACTATCAAAATGAAGCCTAATTTGCTTCATTTTATGTCTTGTGGCAAATTACCTTGTTGAAAACACTTGAGGACAATGTATAAATAGACTGAAATCAATATCGCCAAGTCAGTCTGTGGAACTGTAATGAAGCTGACGTTGTCAAAATAGACATCTCCTCTCTCCTCATGTGTGCCTGGTTTTGTTCTGCATTCACTATGTGTACGTGTGAAATGCGGGGAAAGAAAAATATCAGTGAAGTGTACCTAAAATGGAATAAGCCTGACGTAGAAGGTCAAACCTCAGTGTTTTATTCCCCTTGTTTTTTTTATAGGATGCGATTCTTGAGGTTCTCATTATTAAGAGCCACAAAGAGACTCGAGCACCTAACATGAGATAGATTGAATTTATGTTCCCTTTGCAGGCTTCAATAACTTTTCTGAAGCTTGAAAAAGGAAGTATTTAAGGCTCTTCTTTGTTATCCTGTTTGCTGCCTTTTGTATCTTCTTGCTTACTGACTGCTGGAATTGCTTTTTGGAGGTTCCTTACTTCCTCACATACAGCAAAGGGAGCCTAGACGCAAACAGCAGCTGCCATGAGCTTTTCTGATGGCCGGGAGTGCCCACGTGTCCTTCCCATGTTGGCAGGATGCTGGGCCCCTCAGCTCCCACCTGATTTCTGTTGGTTTCTTTCCAGTACTGTTAAGCATTCACAGCCAATCCAGGATTGCGTAGGTGTCAGAGCAGGGTGGGATAACTGATGCCCAAGCAAATATGCCCTTGATATGGACATTCTTCAATTTTAAACCAGCTGGGTGGAGACCTGTCTTGCTGATGATGACAAACCTACCTTGCAGTCTTGTAGCTTACTAAAATACAAACACCCTCCTCAATTATGTATGCAAGCAAAACCACCTAATTTGTGCACACACACATACATACACACACACACACAAACACTTCAGGGAAATCTGTTTGTGTGCTTGAGATAGACTCTATTTGTCTCCGTCTTAGAAATAAACAGGTGATCTTTCTTGTGAATTCAACTTCGACTGTGAGCAGTGAGGCTTTGCTTCACTGAATGTTGGAGCTCACAGTGGATTATTTAAAAGCCTTGTAATTCTGATCATACAAGTCCTCTACAGAAAGATAGCTGCCAGCTCTATTGGGTTTGACAGCAAGGATGCAAAGTGTTTGACACCTCAAAGGGAGCTCTAGACAACAGGCTTCTATCACATCAGAGCATTCTGTGCATCGTGATACCATTGCAAAAAATAATATCCCTGAGGCACAAGCTGAGCATTAGACACAAAAGGTTAGTGTTGTGTTGTGCTGAGGATAGGAGATGACTCAAGAAGGGAGAGCTAAGTTCTAAACTCCTGTATGTCACACTGCTCTGCCAGCATGCACAACTTAGACCTGTGGTAATTACACAGCAAACCCTCCTTACTGAAAGCTCTTGTGTACTGTAGGGTGAGAATATGCTTCCAGACAGTAGCCGACAGTGTGTGTCTTCACCTCTCCTCTCATAGCCTGCAGAAGCCTCTGTGTGAGCCTGACTTCCCAGAGTGAAGGACTGCAGGCCATGGTCAAGGATGACCTTGGTTTCTGTTTCTCAGCCAACTGCTCAGTTCATTAAGAGTCTCTTAAGTGGGGAAGACTGTGGGTTTGAGGTTCATCCTGGGTTGGCCAGAGAACTGCCTGGGAGCTGCACTGGGGGTTTGCTGGAAGTTCTCCTTGAAGGAGCAGTCTGGCACCATCCGGCTGTGAAGGAAGGTGAGATCTCAAGGATAAGAGTGCTCAGACAGGTGGGGCATGGAGTCCTTTCCCAGCTTTTTTCTCATTGTGTGGTTATTCCTGCATGCCATGTGCCTGACCGATGCCTCATTGCTGTCTGGCGGATACTTTTTATGCCTTCTGCCCCATCACATGTTCATCAACTTCACTTGCAGCATCCTCTGCTAAGATGTTATCTCTATTCCCTTAATAAATAAGTCTAGTCTCTCCATTGATAAAATCTCCCTTTTTCCTGCATCTTTTCACTGCTGTTATGGAACAAAGAGATATCAGGAAGCCGTAGATCTCTAAATGTTCTTTCATTCATTCATGGTACTTCAGCTTTCCACTCTTCAATGCGCTTCTCAGAGCACTGTCAATTTCTGAGCCAAGGAGTGTCAGAGCTGATGGAAAGTGACCTTCTCTAAAGGCTCTTCATATTGTTAACATATCTTTTACTGATTGTTTAACCTGTCCCATACAGTACACTTCTCTTCCCACCCACCTCCTCCCCTGAATTTTTGTCATGGGAATCACGGTCTTCCAAAGTGATTCATTTCCTGACAGCCATCTATTTTTCCAAGAATCCATTTAAACTGTTGGCTACTTGTTGAGATACCTAAGAGTGCAGGATAATTTTATAAGCCTTTGAAAGGTGAGGGAAACTTGCTTCTATTCTGTCAGTGGTTTTGACTCAACTGATGTGGTTATTGGAGAGCTGACTGGAACAGTAAGTTCTGGGGCCTTTGAGGAGCAGGCTGAAGAGGCACATTAAGAAGTACACTATCAGCTTTCCTATTATCATGGATCTATCTATTTTAATGTCTGAAGAGACCAACCTGATCATCCAGTCTGATCTTCTGCCTAGCAATGACCAATAATTTCTGCATCAAAGCTCACTGAAAGGCACATTGTACAGGACTTCTGAACAGCTCTAGAATTAGGTAATTTAGAGCACACTGGTGACTTGGACTGTCCTTCCACAGGGAAGGCTGCACTTGTGAAAAACTACGCCGTGCAAGAAACCCATGTTGGAACAATCTGCAATAGACAGAGAGGCATACTTTTCTGAGAAGTAGAGAAGGACATGAGTAGCTAAGTGGTCTCAGCCACCCTGCTTTCTTAACCACATGGACCCACCCATAGCCTTTAGTAGTTTCTTTGCCAGGACAGAAACATAGGAAAGGAAGCAAGATACAGTGACCTCTTAAGCCATGTCACTTTCCTCCCTGCAGCTCAGCAGCAACAAAGTCTGATGAAAGAGTAAACCATCAGAGGCTCTAATTATTATCTAAATATTGGAAAATTTGAAAGGAACAAGAAGTTCTGCCCCTAAAGCAAAAATGCACTGGACTGAGGCTGGCTTTGTAAATGTGCTGAACTGAAGTAGGGGCCCTACAGCCTCACTGTGGCTACTTCTTTAAAAGCAAGAGGGCATTTATAAGGGAGACTGAATGCAGCGTGGAGACCAAAAGAGAGAAAATGCTCTTAAATAAGGATTATTGGAGTATTTACTGAGATGAGATGACTTCTACCAGTGTGTAAGCTAAACATGGAGAAATTCACTGGGAGGAATTTCTTTTGACTGAGAGACGTGGAGAGCAAATGCAGAATTTGGAACAGACTGTGCTGTCTAAAGCGTTTCTTTTCCCAATTTGCCATAAGAAAGTTAAATTCCCTGGAGCGAAAGGAAGCAGGTTTCCTCAAAATTAGATGTTTAAAAGAAATTCAAAGGTCAAAAATGACTTTCTGTTTTTCAGTTCAGCGAGTGAATGTAAAAAATAACCATCTTTTGTTACTGTAAATGGGACTCAAAAGCCAGGGAACGTATGGTTAGCTTCGAAACTGCAGCAAGAGACGTGGAACAACTTCCTTCTCATGTTGTGTGCTGTGGACAGCTTCCAGTTTCCACCTCTGCTTGGCTTAGTGCCAGAGAAACACTTGGCTGCTTGCACTCATTCTAGGTTTTCTACACTATTCCTTACTGTTACCCAAGAGATTTGAAGAAATAAAAATTGTTAAGATTCAGTGCAAAATACTAATGCATAATACTGCCAGACTCTTTCAAGACTAAGGTTTCTTTTCTGCTCACAGCAAGCGGTTGGAAAGCAGATGTTAGTGCGTTTGCTTTTTGGGATCCTTCCAAAAGCCCCATCCCATCCATTAAGAGATGCTTTTCCAGAGGAACTGCTTGTGTATCTTCATTTCAGTTTGGTGGTGGCATGGAGAAGTACCTTACATATGCAACCTTCTGTCCTGACAAAATGTTATGTGGACCTGGAAAGGTACAGTCAGAACAGGAAGGGAGGAATTATACGAATCACATTTCTAATTGTATGTCCTATTCTTTGCTTTAACAACTTAACCATTAACAGTAATTTCAGTGCAGCTAACATTTAGTTCACTGGATAGGCTGGATACATAGGTGTGTGGACGGATGACAGATGAATTTCCTACCTATGGTTATGTGTCTAGGTACGTAGTTAAAACACAATGAAAGTTCACAGAATACCCATACAGTAGGAGAGAAACATTCCGGGCTCACACATATATGCATTCACACACTATTTTGCATCGTATATATATAGCAGAGCGTAACTCTGCTAACTTTAACTAATGGAATAATTCACACATACCAGAATATTAAAAACAGTAATAAAAACTTACTATTTAGTGACTTCAACTGCAGATCCTAAGAGGGTTTCCAAAGGAAGAAAGGCATCATTTTACAGATGGAAAAGATGAAATACAGAATTACATGGCCAAGATTCACTGGCAGAGTCAGGAATAGAACAGCTGTCTTCTGAATTTTGGTTAAGCATCTAAATTGCAGCTATCTTCAAGATAGCACTGCATCTGGGCACCTTAATTGTCAGATGGTAAAACCATCCTTTCTTCGAGTGGAAGATTACATGAGTGCATGAACCCACAAACGCGTTGGGGTTTTCCTAGCTCATAGCCTTATGAAGAAGTAGAAGACAGCATGAAGGGGACAGAATATGATCTTTTACTGGACCTTGTTATGGAGTCCATGCCCCTTTTTCCCACAGATTCTTCTGCAAAGTCTCTTTGGTTCATGCTGGTCACTCTAGCGCATGTTAGGATGATTTTTAGTCCTTAATAAATAGCCTGCATCCCATGCAAAAAAGCTGTCTATTTGGATGAAGAAAGCAGCCTGGGAGTAGAAATTCTTACTGAGCATAGCATTTTCAATTGAATTGTTATAGACTGATTCAAACTGCCGTGGTCATATATTACATTTGAAAGATTTAATTTAGCAAACAGATGCAGTTCTCATGGAACCACATGATACGTGCAGTAGTAGTGAAAACAAAGAAAAGAAAATCCACTCCAAAACGTTTCTTTAATGTTCAGTTTCTTCTCCTATTGGGTAATGATTAATAGACGCAGAGGGGAAAAAAAGGAGCTTTTATTATTTTCATCTAAATGTTAAGAGGTGCTGTGTGAACAACCATAATTTCAGGGACTGCTTTGTCAGAAGAATTTCATGGATAGTAGTTTGTTAAGCTGATGAATTGTTTTAATTACTCAGTCAAACACCATTTATGATGAAACACATGACACTCACAAAATTTGATCATTCTTAGCTGCAACAGTATGCATCTAACCTCTCGTTCCAGTAATTGCCAGAAACATACTTGAAAATTACATTTTATGAGGCTTCCTTGAAAATTAACATATAGGTTATTAATTTTATAGGTGTAAAGAAACCTATTTAGTCATGTTCGCAATATTAAACTATGGCAATAAATAATCATAAAGAAAAATAAATAGATTCTATGAAGCAAAAAAGCAGGAGGCAGGCCCAGAGAGAGGTACCACTTTGCAGAACTCTATTCTTTCTTGTTCTGAGAACAATAGAAAAAACCTGGCTTATGGCAATATTATTTCTCATCTCTCACCGAGGGCCAGACAGTACTATTGAAGTGCAGTCTTGTAGTGCAGCAGCCCCTGGGGCATTCTGAGCTCTCAGTGAAGCCTTGCACTCCCAGCTGGCCTCAGACAATACAGGTTGCTTTGCCAAAGATCAGATCCCTCCCCATCCTCTCCTCTTTTTTCCCACCTTCTCATCAACCACCTCCCCTCCCCAGCCTAGACATCACCCCGTGCTCCCCTTCCTGCAGCCCAGACACTGCCACATCCCCACACCAGCACTTTGCACTTCTCCAACCTCCCCTTCCTGCTGCAGGGGGAAGTTAGTGTCCTAAGTGAACCTGGGAGATGCTCTTTCTGTTCAGAGAAGAGAAAATTGTGAGTAGTGTTTCATAGCAGGAGGAACAAAGGGATAAGATTTCACCTCCAAAGATGTCTTCACTAGAGCTGTCACAAGTGTGGAATTGTCTGAACAGAAGTGAAAGCCAGAGGATTCATGGTGGGCAGCAATGCTCATTATTCACCATATGAAGGAACCTAATTCTTTTCCCTGCACAGCTGAAGTTTAGTCCCAGGGCTCCTGTTGACTCCTGCCCTGAATAAATTCTTGCTCAGGCTCAGGTAGTGATCAGTTCTGTTCACTATAGCTGAACATTCCCCGCAGAAGTATTGTTCCAAGAGCATGTTTTCCTTCCAAGCACTTTCCTTTTTACCTCTCCCTCCTGAAAAGTTCTGCTGAGGAGCCAGAGTTGTAATCTGCTGGAATCTTTCCTAACTGTGAACATCTTTAACTGAGTGTATTTCACACAAATAGTCTGGCACACACAGGGCTTAACTGCAATGTGATTCATGTCAGTAACTGAAGTCACACTGATGTGAGAACAAAAACACAAATGTAGTGGGTGCAGTGACTGCTCCCAGATGTTTGGAGGTGACCCTGCGGACTGGTACTTAGCACCATGTTCCCTGGCTGCGTTTCCTGATTTGTATGGCTGCTTATCTTTACCATCCTGAGCAGTCCTCAGGTTTGTTCTGCTCTTGGTGAGACTCTTGCTGCCATTGCACTTGAAATGTTCTACTGAGATGTCCCTTCAGTTTATAGACGGTGTTTTTCTTTTGCACTCACATCTCACTTATGTCTGCCTGTCTTCATTAGTTGCCATCCATTGTCTGGAGAGTGTAGCTGCAAAGCTGGCTGGGCTGGACTCTACTGCAACGAGACCTGTCCCCCCGGGTACTACGGTGAAGGCTGCCAGCTGCCCTGCTCCTGCGAGAACGGTGCGGATTGCGACAGCATCACCGGGAAGTGTACATGTGCACCAGGATACATGGTAAGTGAGAGCTGGGAGTAGTGGGGCATGGCATGGGGCGCCTGCAGAAAAGTAAAGAAGATTTTAATCTCATTTCAAATAATATTTCCTCAAAAAGTGGCCAAACACTGGTTACTTTTCCCCTTTCCATTGTAAGTCCACGTAATTCTCCTTTGAGCAGTGTCAACATATTAGTTCTGGTTATTTATTTAACATCATTATTGTAAGTTCATTACTGTTGTAAGCACAAAGACATGGTTTCCTATCTTACATTCTAAGTCAAAATGTAACAAAAAAGATGTCAGATTATTGTCTGCCTAGAAGAGCAGAGAAAGAATTCTCTTGGCCTTTCAGCATGTTCCTTGTCAGTCACACTGTGATTTTAATAGATGATTTTTTTTTAATGTTACAAATAATAGAACAATTTATGTCTTTTCTGAATATGTATGGCAGGTGTCTTTTACCTGAGCGTCAGAAGGAGCCTCAGACACTCTGTGGTAAACAAGCATTACATTTTATAGACAAGATATAAAATGGCTGAAGAAATCAGCCATGATGAAACAACAGAAGGAAGGTATCCTGAGGGATAGAATAAAATTCCAAATTAATGATTTCCAGGTTGCAGTATAAAGTGTTAGGATGTGGATCCAGGTGTCCAGTCCTGCTGCAGCTGGGCTAATGGAATTCTTGCTAGTAAACTTCTTGGTCAGGGTATACTCAACACTGCATTCACATTGAAGCACTTCTTTCTCTTCTGGAGCACACCATGGAGCAGATCTGCTGACTGTCTTTAAGAAACAATGCTTCCTAAAGAAAACAGTTATTTTCAGGAGATAATTCTGCCACAGCTTCACTAGTAGTTGTCTTTCTTTATTTTGTGTCCTTACTTTTATATGAGTTATGGCTTAGAGTCACTTTTGTTCTCTGCTCCATGTCAAAAGCCGAATCTGAATATTGGAGAGTCCGTCTTATTTCCAGGAGTTCTCTCAATGTTGGGTATAAATAGACTTATTTAGACATGCGGGGTAGGACTGTCAAAAGCGTGCAAGGCAGCAGTACTGTTTAAATAGCACAAAAAAAAAAAAAGAGGAAGAAAAGAGCTTTGAGGTTTGATTCCCCACTTGTTTACCCTAATAGAAAGCAAGAATTTATCTTGTCTGTACCACAGTGGTACACACAAGTATTAATATAGAGAAATGGATGAAGACAGCAGCATGTAAGTAAAAAATGCAAAATAAAATGATACCAGTATCCTCTTTCTTGTCAGGAATGCTGCTCAAGTATGCAGCACAAGAATATTTTGGGACCCTTTAGTGTATACATGTGAAAAAACACACTGTCCAATATATATAGCTCCAAGACAGTGTTGGTGTAGCTGTGAAGCCTCAGAAGGAAGTTCCTATTGCTTTGCTTCAAAATAATATTTAATCTCATAATAAAGAGCTTTCCTGCATTGACATTTAAACAGCTTGGTTATTGAGGATAGCTCTATAATCACTGAAGCATATTTAGGCATTAGTATCATTGCTCTCTCATAATATACTATAATCTCTGGCAATTAGTCCATGAGGGGAAGTAAAGCCTTGAAATTGCTAATTTATTGCCTCTGAAGCATATTTGTCATTTGTATGCATGCCAGATGACTTGAGTTGCAATAGTTCTTTCAAATGCTAGGGAACACAGGCTGTAAAGAAGACTTGACAGGAACCTTTCCTTCCTGCCCTGGAATGGCCGTGTCGTGCCGCGCTGCTCTGTCGCGTGGGCAGGGAGAGGTGTCAGCACTGCTGCCCGGCACAGCCTGGGGAAGGGTGGGAAAGATGCTGTGGGGTCAGCACCCACTCAAGGCTTGAAGTGCCTTATCTCAATGACATGCTCAAGACGGGGCTTTGCTTTCAAGTATGCATGCCTGCCTCTTGCTGAGGCAATGGGGAGCTCTGCCTGCGGGTAGAATTTTGCCCTTGAATTCAGCTAGCCTGCAAGCAAGTGCAGTGTCTGTTCTTGAATGCAGGATGTCTCTTCTGGCAGTGCTGACAATAGAGTGATGCTAATGCAGAACTGGGCAGAGCTAATTATTCAGAAAAGCCCTAAATGAATCCCTCTTGCTTCTTGAAGCATGAGACTTGGCCGATGCAGCTACAGGGTCAGAAATCTTGACATATGTTTGGAAAGCATAAAGTGAGATCAGCATCCTACGTTCCACGGAAACACGGGAGCTTATATAGCTGAGCAGGGTGATGTGTTTTTTAGTAAGGGAGAAGGAAGAGGGCATAATTGAATGTAGGATGCAATTGCAAGATATAATTGCAAAGGCATAGGGATTGGAACCATAGGACTTTGGGTTTATTGGATGGCTAGAAAACACAGTGACCAAGAAATTACAGTCTTTTCCTGACAAAGCACTCCTCCAGCCCACTTGTCTTGCACAGATGGCTTGTCTTTTAACAGTGCCCTGCCTCCGTTGTGTCAGAGCAGCTGGGCTGGGTTTCAGAATGAATCATTTGCGATCACAGCCAAAACAGGGACATTTTGTTGGGATGCAGAACAAGCCATGAAAAACACAAAGCATCTGGTCACCTTTATTAAACGTATTAAGTGGAAACACAGCCATCCCATAGGTTGAACTGTACGTGTGCAGAGCACTTAATTTTTTGGAAGCTAAGCAGATTCAAGTTTTAAAATGAAAAGGTACATTGTAGCTCAGATAATAATACATTATTTATTAGCTTTGACATTTCCAAAAATTCAAATGCCAAAGCTAAATATTGGTGAGCTTGCAGTTTTGGATAGAATCTCAAAACCTTTTATGTCTTCTTTTCTTTTTTTTTTTAATGAATATATCAGGTCAGACTCATCATCCAAACTTGTATATACCTAGCTCCAGAGTCTAAATGCATTGGCGTAAAGGTATTATTGGGTACCGGTACAGGTTATTTGTATGAGGGTCTGATATAACTGTGCTCAAACTGGGGAATTGCATTGTTGTAAGTGTGGAACTAGGGGATACACTCGCACTAGAGAAGTGCAGTATTTTAACTGCAGACACCACATGTAGTTTTGCCTGAAGAAGAAACTGAGAAATTAGCATGATCCACTATTTTAGCCAAAACAACCCAGTTCTTGGTGGCGGCCTACGCGACGATGAAGCTAAGATAACAGGAGCAAAGGAGGCACAACAGAATCTGTCCCAGAATCCTAGGGCACACCTGGAGTAGTCCTCATATGCTCTGGCAAAGAGTCCACACTGTTGTAAAGACTGTGCTTACTGCATCTCACTTGTGGCGGGAGGTTAAGGGGTTGTATCCATTTAATTAAGATGATTGCAGGGAATCATCATGCCGAGAATACCAGTAGGGCCAATAGGGCACTTCCCTGAAACTTGTATTTTTTGAACATTTGAGGATTTCCTCTTAGTACTCTTGTGATGAATTGCCAGTAATGCTGTTCTGAAAAGTGGTTTTGAAAAGCCATTCTGCTGCCATCTCATCTGTGGCAAAAAGGAATCTGATAAAACACACACAGGGACGACTCAAAGATTACCCTTAAAAAGTAGACAGGGAAATTCTGGACAGGTGGAAATTGGATCCTCTCTCCTACACACAAATAGTCACTCCTTGCAATAAATTCCTGGGATGCAATTATGGGGGCAGTGAGAGGAGTTACGCTAACTTGCACCTCCCCCTCCTTCCAAATTCTGATCTCAGATGCTCTTTTACAAGTCTGCTGAATTCTGCTGTACGCTGAGAATGTAAAAGAAATCAGGATTTGGCCTGTCCTCTCTTCTTTTGTTTTTGGTTCATTGAATTTTATTCCCGTAATTCAATAAATGTGTTGAAGAAGGGCAGAGAATATGAATTAAGTATGACAGGAGACCGCAGGAATCCTGACCTTCTGTCTCACAAGGAAATCTTGAAACCAACCCCCTGCACATACCTATCAGCTTTCTAGCTACTGAAATCATTACAGATGCTATTGAAATACAGCTAGGTTCACCCTGTCCATTGCACAGCTAATTGCAACTTTCTTGAAAACAGGAGCTCTCTGGAGACCTCATTCTATGATACACCTTTGTTTCTTTATGGATGCTTTGTTTTCTTCCTTTGAAAAATGTGTTTAACTTCAAATGCTTTCATTCTGTCTATTGTGGCAAGGAGCTGTGTAGTTAAAACATTTCTCAGCCCAGGGCACTAAGAAAACTTTAACACTTATCTGTGGAATGTGTGGTCAGCTTTGCTTTGACGGGCACTTAGGTCTGTATTTCACATCTAGATGACAGAACTTATATTACTTTAAAGAGTTCATCTATTTATGCTGCTAGTTTTTGAAGACCTGTCTGCTTTTATTGAACCCTGCGTGCTGGCAAGCAAAGCTACTAGCACTTCATCACCAAAATGAAAGAATTCATTCTGACATTTTTCTATTCCTTGACTATATTGGTAGATCCCATGAAAGCTGATCCCCGTATCTCACAGTGCAGGAAGGGATGGAAACTACAGGAGAGAGAAACTCTCACTAGATTTTTCAGCTTTTGGAATGTCACTTGGATTCCTTAAAGCTTTCCAAGACGAATCCCAGTTCTGTACATCTGTTGTCATTTGCATCTTTTGTTGACATTGCATCAAAATTGCCTTTCAAATATATCCTTATGTAAGTGCTTATGTATATATATCCTCGCTGAGCTCAGTGAGAATCTGTACACTCAAAGACTGAAACGCAGGCTAATTTGAGTCTATAAATACTAATTTTGCCTATGTGCCAGAGTTCCTCAGTGTAATACCTTCTCTGCCACAGGAGTACAAATTGCTTCCAACGTGTACGCCTGCATATTGGACTGAGAATCAGCCTCTGTAGCTTAACCGTGAACAATTGCTGAAACACTTAGTAAAAATAAGTGTATGCTGTATTGCTATAAACCCATTCAAATGCATGGCAAATGTATAGCACACTTTCTAAGAGATAATCTCTCAGTCAGTGCAAATACATGCAGTCTCAGACCAGTCTTAGTCTGCCCCAGGCCTACTCAGTGAGTAAACTGACCAATTTACCCTTCCATAGACATGGGGAATATTATAATTTTGTTTTAGCTATGGAGGTCATAGGGAGCTTAAAGGTACAGTCTGTTGAGTATTCCGGCCACGACTGGCTTCCTTCTCACACGTCTTGTGTTCCCTGAAGAAGGCATACAGGAGAGAAGAAACAGTCTTTCCTTCTATATTAAAAAAAAAAATGTAACCTGCTCTCTGGTCCTACACCTTTAAAATTCCCTCTGTTGCCTAAAAGACTTAAAAAAGAAAAGAAAAAAGAAAAGAATAAATAGAATGGAGCACCTTATCTTATCTTCAGTTGAATTTTCCCTGAAGGACCAAAATCCCAGGTAGGTCTGAAGGAATTTAAAGAATCAATGGCTGTGGGTGTTTTCTAAACACTCAAGGTGATAAAAACAACTTTATCAGAATATTCCCGCTCTTCTACATATTTGCTTTCATCTTTATTCTAAATGTATCATCCTTCACCACTTCAGAAAGGAGCAGGAAAAATGAATGAGGTTTCTTTCTCTTATAAGTCACTGGTTCGGTTATAAAGATATTTTATAAATTTCACAAAATTCTTAACATTAAAAAGTGAACCTAAGGTTGGAGATAGTGAATCTGTTTTGGGGGCTTTAACTCATTTAAATGATCTGTTTCTCTTTGAGATAATTCCAAATGTACTTCAGTGGAAGCTCATTGCTGAGCAACAGGGCACCTCATCAAAAAGGTTTAAAAAGAAGACGAGGGGGAAAAATCTTCAATAGAGCCTGCGTCCTTTTATCCTTGATTTACCGAGCATATCAGTTACCCCCCTTTGTTAAGAGCTCTTTTCATTTATTGGTATAAAATAAATTCAGCCATTTTATCAAGATGTTCTTGTTACCAATCACCAGCATAAATTTTACTTGCTGTAGGAGGGGAAAAGGTTTTCTGGCACAGCAGTTGTCCAATTAGCTGGAGTATTACAGGCAACAAGAATAGTTTGCCCAGTCTCATTTCATGAATTACCTCGTCGCACAAGGAAGATGCATTTTCTTCTCTCTGGTTTCCTATTTTATTCATAATCCAATGTTTCAAAGCCATTGAGAATGGCTAGTAGTAGTGGCAATGGGTATGAGAAAAGGCATCCATACTGTGCAGGTGGGTTTGAGTGTGGGTTGTAATTTGGAGTGAGATGATTAGTAATTAACAATGAAAACAACACAAGTTTTCCCATATGAAGCAGAACTAAAAAAAGCCTTGTTTTCTGCAGGTTAGTGTGCTTAGTCCTCTGGCTTTCCCTATGCCGCTGCAGTAACCTGTCTCTGTCAGGTCTCCTATGACACATTAGCTAGCAAAGGCTGCTCAGGTGAGCTCACGGACACCAAATTAACACAATCCCCTCCCTGCATAATGAGGTTAAAGGCACCATGCATCATATTCCCTAAGAAGGAATGGAATTTGCCTGAGCAGAGACTGAATGTTAAGGCAGGGTGGAAGGTGAAGTTCTGTTTAAAAATGGAGGATGTAACTGTGTTCTGGAAAACCGTGTTGGGTCAAGTTAAAAATGATATTTATGTGATGTTTGAAAAGTGGCTAAAGACAAAAATGCTATTAACTGTGGAAATGTAAGCCACGATAACAGAGTCAAATCCCCTATACTAACTATGGCTGTATGCTAGAACTCCCTTTCCTGGTTCTGGTCTTTTTGGAATATATTCTCCTTGGAATGTGCATTTCCTTGGTGGCTTCTAGATGAAGATAAGTCTGAAGACTCATCTGATAACTTTTTAAGCGTACAAAAAACTTCACAAGTGGATGTGGAACGAGTAGCAGATCTAAAGCAGGCAGCGAAAAACACTTCTGCTCCATTCAGCCTAATTAAGGGTGAGCTGGAAATTTTTTTCTTGAAATGAAAGACCTCTCACTATCGAGTTGCATGGAAGGTTTTTCTCTATCAGCTGTGCTGCAGCTGGAGGCTGTGAGTTTATTAGCATCAATCAAAACATCACATGCCCCGTGTTTTGGTTCATTCCTCACATAAATAGAGATGGTCAGGAATCACTTGTTCCTATCTCAATTTTTGTGTCCCCCTTTTCATTGATTACATCTGAGTTGTCCTATCCATTTCTGTATGCATACAGCAGTATATATTTATGTGCATAAAATAGTTGTACTTTTATTTTTGTAAACCACAGGGAATAAAAGCAGACTATAGGGTTTTGCGTCCCTAGGCTATCAGGTCTGATCCAGGCCAGGTCAGTACAGATTGAAAATTATCTTCTCTTGGCTGTGCAGCGGCCTGCATGAAATGACTTTGGTCTCAATCCAGCTCCCTGTGGATAAGTATGTACATCACAAACCCCATTTCTATCAGCAGTGACTGGCAAATTTGCTGGCAGGCTGAGCCATTTTACCATTTTACCTTCACAAACCATTGCTTCAGGTCAGGCTTGGTGGGGTGACTGTGTGATCCGTTTCAAAATGCCCCATAGGACTTTTTCTAGGGGACAAAGTGCGGGTACTTTGAGCTTTCAGAATGGCACCCTTCATAAGCACTGCATTCAACCCAGATTGTACTGCATCTTTGTGAAATGGCAGGTGCCTTTCTGGAAAGTCAGTCTGCTTCTGAGATGGCCCTGCTTCGCGTAGGCTGGGGAACAATGAGCAGCACCACAGTGTGATGGAACTGGTTGCGGGCTAAACCCAATATTTCAATAGCAGCTCACAAATGGATTCTTCTGGCTTTGCTGTAGGAGAAGATATCCTACATTCAGAACCCAACAGGGAAGGTCATTATGGGGAGACCGCCTGTGTATTCCCAGGCTTTCAGAGTAAGCCGCTCCCCTATTGATTTTTATATCAATGATCCAGGTGCTTGCTGTCTATTAGGCTTGTTGGCGTTCTCCCCCCGGAGCTCCTGTTGACCAATTAGACATTTCTGCTGGAGCAGTGGCAGCCACAGCATTTAGGAGCCTGTGTTTTTCTAAACCCTAACAGCATTCGTGTGAGCGGCTGGCTGCATGAGCCATAGTGAGGGGTCTTCTCGCACTTCAGGACATTTGTTGTACGCTGAACTATTGTACTGGTGTATTTAGCGAGGTCACTGGATGCACAGGACACAGTGGGTCTCCCTCAGTTGTGGAAGCTGCATCCCTTTCTTTGAAATCAATGGATTTGTTTTGAGATCATTTTATGAACTACTCTTTCATTTTGCTTACTCTCTCTTATCAGTGTATTAGCTCCAGAAATTGTCTGTGGAAGCTCGAATTCTCCTTTGTCAGCCCAAGTTTACCTGAACACCACCGCTAGTTTCAGTAGGATTGTCCCAGATGTACAAGGGTGGAATTCGTCTCAGTGACTGCCTCTGCTAATGAGAACTGATTCAGTTACACACCGTGTGTATAATTTGATAAGAACTGTAAACAAGTCCCAGGTCTCTTCCACTTTCTTCTTATATTTACTTTTACTTCTGGGCTCTGCTGCAGTTTTATTTACTTGAATAATTCCAAAGTTTTCATAAGTGGGTCCAAAGGAAGCAGCTTCATGTAGAAACCCAGAATGTCTCTGTCTTTGTTATTAGTTGACATATTTCCTGTATTTTATCCTTAATTGGCAATGTGGCTGTGTCAAATAGCATTTCTGTTTCTGTAGCCTCATTCATTGTCACTGGAGCTCAGGATGCTGTTCAGACTGAGTCATTTGATCTGAATTTTGCAGAGGAATAAACTGCTTGCCAATAGCAGTGTCTCTCTCCATCTATTAAGCTTATAAATGTATACAGCCTTATCCACACTATTTGTGGATCTATGCATAGAAATGCTGGTAGCTGATTCTCTTGGTAGCTCAAATTGCAAACAAACTTTATTAAAGCCGCCTAAGTATAGGATTTAAGTCGCTGGTTCACTTTGCATTTTATTTTCTGTCTAAATACACTGCAGAAGGATGAGTGAAGTTTTATCCTTGAGGATCAGACATATATAAGTGGAAAATCCTCGTGTGCTTTTTATGCCGAAGAGCAACTGAACTTGTAACAGACATTGGTCTCTTGCTTTTGGTTTTTGGTTTTAGGAAATGTGTGAAAATTTGAAGAGGACATCTGTTCATCTGCCTGTCTGTGATTGCCGGGTTATTTACCAGCTTTTCAAAAGCTGTGTCACAAACCTAATTAGCTTAAAGTTGACATGAAGCGTTATTCATTTCATGCCATAAAGCATCTTTTCCACCCATGGAGATGGTTTCCTTTTGTTGCTTTGGTCCTTCCACATGTGGATGATGCAGCTCAGAACCCACGTCAGCTGCGGGTGTCAGCATCGTCAGCCCGTGTTCACCACCCACAGCACTGCTTCTGTGACTTCAGTGCCCTTAGCAAGAGAGCAGCTGAGGATAGCTGCTGCATACAGCACATTTAACTCCTCCTGGATTTGGTCCATCCAGTCTGCATGGACAGGAGCTAGGGAATGCACTAATGTGCTGAACTTTGGCAGCTTCTGCTGCAGAAAGATGCAGGTCTCAGCTAGTGGTCACGCTGATTGGTACAGGCAGTGTGCGTGGGAGGGAAGTTTAGATGTAAGACTGTGCTTGGACATTGTTGTTATAGTATGGCTATAGAAGAATTCTGAAAGTTTGTGAATAGTGCTGAATTGTTGGGACAGCCAAACACTAAAGGCAAATTTGCAGAATAGGTTCATGCTACTGAATGACTGCGTTAGAGGAAAGTCGGTGTTCAAAAACACAGAGTAATAGACAAGGGGTAATAATTTTAAGTAAATACACAAAAAGCAAAAATCTAATTTAATTACTACCATTCAGGGGAGGAGACCAGGTAAGCACAGTGGATAGTTCTCTGAAGAACTCAAATGAGTGCTCATCGCCAGTCGACAAACCAACCAGCCCAGAGCAGCAGACAGAATAGTTGGAATGACCAGGAAGAGAACAAAACAGGGGAGAAAAAGCATCTTTTGTGCTATTGTATAAATCCATAATATATCTAAATCTCAGATTACTGCATGCAGCTTGGCTGATGGCTGCTTATAGAGGGTATAATAGAAGTAGCAAATGGTGACAAAGATCATCTTTTATATGGAATAGCTTCTATACAAAGAGTGACTTGATAAACTAGAACCGGGCTCAGAAAACAGATGGCTGAGGAGGGATATGATAGAGATCTGTGGAACTGTGGATGGTGCATAGAACACGAACAAGGAATGATTATTT
This sequence comes from Aquila spilogaster, assembly GCA_024606505.1. Lineage (NCBI taxonomy): Eukaryota > Metazoa > Chordata > Aves > Accipitriformes > Accipitridae > Aquila > Aquila spilogaster. The sequence continues at coordinate 17,400 of JANHGO010007524.1, read as the reverse complement.
ACTATTTCTAATAACATGGGAACAAGGGGCAACCAATTAAATGATTGCACAGCAGGTTTAAAGACAAAGATAGTGCTTTTCACAGAATGTGTAATTAAATTGTGAAATGGCTCCCATAAAATGAGAATAAGAGAGCGGGATGATTTTGCTTAGAAAAGGGGTCACAAAGGGTAGATATGTGAGAGGTCCCTTACATCACAGGGAGGAGGAAGAAGGAATGCCTGTTTGCCATTTATCACAATATAAGAAGTTTCCCAATTAAAACCAGGCAGTGGTTTGAAACAAACAAATAAACATAATTTCTCTCCTTTGTATTTATAATTAAACTGTGGATCTTCTTGCCAGAGGATGTCATATGAGCTGAAAGTATAAATGATACCTTCTATTCCCTGTTTTTGCTGATGTCCTTTCTGCAGAGTTGTTCGGACTTGTCAGCCTGAGCCAGACTGATTACTGCAAAAATGTCAGGAGGCCACAATCATTCTACAAGGCAGATCTTGGACGGTGCCACTCAGAGCAGGAACCATCTCTGATTTCCAGACAAGGGTACTCCCATGAAACAACTGGCTCAGAATTAGCCAGCTCTGAACTGCACTGCAGTGCTTCTCCATATTTTGAAATGGCTTAGGCTTCTGTTGCCGCTGTACAGTCAGATCAGCCTCCAAACTGATCTATTCTGCCCACATCTGGGAAAGAAAATGGTGGAACTGCACATAGCATGTCATAATCTTGTTGGCCGGTTGGCCCTAACTGATGATACGAGGGAATGTGAGCTGCCTTGTTGCAGCTCCTTCTCTGAACAGGACTAAATGAGCTGTTGTTCTGCTCTAGCAGGGTCTGTCCTAAACAGATAGAGAGACAGAAAATGGCGCAGCCAGAGCAGTTTCCTTTCTCTTGCTCCCACATAATTTGTAACTATGCAGCCACATCTGGTGAAGAATGGCGTTGGCTCAAAGGTCTCTATGCCTTCCAGAGTGGTTCAGGCAGGGGCAGCATCACATCAGGGCTGTCCCTTTTCCTTACTGTAGTGATGACTCCAAATTTCTCCAACTAAAAAAGCAGAAGAAAACCGAGCTTTTTTTTGTCTTTATCTGTAGTATTCGAGGGCTGGTTCTGTCCCACAACTTGGACACAAGTGGTTTGTGGAGTACATCGTGAAGAGTACATCATGAAGAGCACATGTAATATATGCTTCTCAGGCATTTAAATATTTTCCACCAACTTGAAATAATCCACATTATGCCTGGGTCATTTTACCTTTTGGGACATTTAATGATATGCCCATGTTTTTTGGAGCATTTTAGAATGGCAGCTGATTAAAGTTGATTATGGTAGTAGCAATGAGCCCTGCAGATGTTTGATTCCATATAACTTCCCCAGAGCTAAGTTTAAAATGTCCTGCCTCACCTGAATAAATCTAAAATGGACCTGTTCCAGAGTTAAATTGCTTTAACTATCACAGGACCTGGTTATCCAGCTGGCCCCATAATGTATAGCGGTAATCCTCCCGATACAGACATGATTGACCTGCCTTGATAATATATCTTCCCATTAACTCAATCTAAACCCATGTATTATAGATGTTTTCATTTCTCCCTGAAATATCTGTTCCATAAACAATCTCCCCAGCTCCTCTGTGAACAGAATTAGGAGTTTGTTTTAGCACCTTGCCCTCACATAGCCAGCTGCTGGGGCTGCCCGAGCTCTGCGCACCCATCTGATTTAGCCTCCACCGTGCTTTTTGTCCTCTGCGTGGCTCTATTGCTTGTACTCCATTACAGACTGCCTGGGGGAGGCTGTCCTCTCAGGTATATCACCGTCTCACCAGGCGAAATGTCCCAGGGAAATGATGTAGGAGTTGCTTCACCCAGTCTAAATCCAATCTTCTATTTTTGGAGGGGTCCCTCCTGGATAAATGTGTTTTGTGATATTTTATTAGGTGAAAAGTGCTGACTGTATTAAAAAATCTTGTTCAGAGGTTGATGATCATCTTTTTTACTCTCCACACTACTTTCCTTGTGAATACATTTAATTATATGAGGCTGCATTCATTGCCTCGCTGCCACTGAAGTGCTCTGCAGTTAAGGTCTAAGTACTGAGCCAGGCAGATATTCAAGTGCTGTAAAGTTAGTCTCGATTTTTTTCTGCCAGCAAGTGTTACTCTGATTTACAGAGTGGGGGTCTTCCTGCTCTCTTTATTGAAGTCCCTTTCTTATTTTAATGCCCATATTTAGGTGGCTTGAGCAGCAGGAATGGATTATTTTAATTGCAGATAACTGGCTGATATTGGGCGTATTTTTAGTGCAAAGTAGAAAACTGTTCCCTTGTGCTGAGGGGGATTACAGTGCTCACTGACAGAAATCCAGCTCAGGCTTGCTGTTTAGTATGGAAAAATCCATTTTTTTAAGGAAAGTTTTATTTGTATTTGTTTTCACTTCATTTCATGGAACCAAAAAAAAGACAAACCCAAACCCTCATGAAAATGGGATTTGCTGCCTTTGTTCTTACAGAGTGTTGCTGTGTTACAGCAGTTCTACTGGGCCAGGGCATGGTTCCTTTTGGATATATGAGCATGGGGAGCTGAGATGCTGGAGGAGGTGAGCAGTGGGGTTCTGCGCACCCTCCACCTCAAAAAATGAGTCCCACCTCGCACACACAGCCTGTTTGTTTTTCCATGTGGGTTTACTGCACATGGATCATGCAGGGAAAACCCCTCCTATGCCTGGAAGGGTGCGATGGGGATGGGTTAATGGCTGGACTTGGTGATCTTAGTGGTCTTTTCCAACCTTAGTGATTCGATGATTCCATGATTCATTTCAGTTCTGCACATGCAGACATGGTGGCTGCTCTGAAAGGCTGCACAAGTTCTCCAGTCTTGATAAGTACGAATTACTCTCCAGGTGGCCAAATCCTAATCAAAGCCTTTTCTAAGCTGTGTCCAAAGGCTTCTCAGGTGCCTGCTCCATGTGATAGGAGGTCTCTTTGGGGCAGTGGGATAGCAGCTGTTGCTCAGAAACCCACACAGCCCTGGGAAGACTAAGTTGAGTAACCTTTATTTTTGAAGCAGAAATAACCCAATGTTCTGTTATTGTACCTCCTCTCAGTTTTGGGGCTGTGCAGTGGAAAACAGAAGAAGCACAACAGGGGAACACCAGGCTTAGGAGCACAGAAAGGAGAATCTGGCTCAGGTTTTTTTTTACTGAGGCAGCAATAGGTGTTATGCCAGTAACAGCCTGTGATAGGATCCACGTCACAATCCACCAAATTCAGCCATATTTTGTACAAAAAAATTTGGGAAGTAATAAATCACAACTGCCTTTGAGGTAATCCGTGCTCCCCTCATAGCCCGTGCTGCGTAACAAAGGCTTTGGCTATAACCAGTGAAATGAAATTGGACCTTGGGTTCAGATCTGCTGGATTTGTGCACGCGTGCATGTCAGCTCTCTGTGTATTTTTTAGCAAGACTGAAAATGCATTTTATTTTACTCAACTTTTTAATACTATCGAATAAAACATTTATAATACTTTTAGTTACTAATCTGTATGACCACCATTTCTCGTGTGCATGTTTGGCTGAATACTTTTGATCAAACACCAAATGTAAGAATTATTATCAGCATGACTAATTTTGAACTTGGCATTTACTGTGAAATTTACTGTGTTCATTACCATATTAGCACAAATTCTGAGGTGAAATAAAATGCTGACATCCATTTGTATAAATGTTTGTAAATCACTGGAAGATTTTAGGAAGAAAAGCTGTAAGTTCTTCCCACAGCCAAAGGTAGCTGTGCTTCGTCTTCGTGACATGCCCTGAGTTTTATGGTATCCACAGAGGACTGGGATGGCACCGAGGTGCAGACTGGGAAAAGTTTTGCTGTTGACTATTGGAAATATTTTATGATTTAATTTAGGACTTCAGCATTCAGGACTGCAAAGGGTCTTTGGATGAGTCATGAGCTTGTGACTTAAAATGTCACTTTTTAAACATAAGAAGGGCTCCTTCCCTTCCTACTTTACTCCGTCTTCTTCCATCTTCTTCCATAAAAGGGGAGAAGAGAAAAGGAGACTGAATAAGGTCATCAGTGGTTTCATTGTGCCATTTTAGATGTGGATCAGATTCTACTGCCTGTACATCATGTAATGTTACGAAATGGGCAAAGGAATATTTGTCAGTTCTCAGTAACGCTGATTACCTGCAAACAGAAAGCCTGGCTTGTATGGGGCACAGAAGCCTTCCCCAAACTTTTTGCTGCATTATATCGTTAGCACCAATAATAGCATCTGCAGGGAGTAATTAGTAACACCCAGAGGGGAAAGGAATTCTGCCAGAGGACATCATTATGTCTGGAAAACTAAAGATGCTGTATAGTAAGGTCATGAATAAATTGCTTGAGCTGAGGGTAGAGAAGAAGACCAGTAAAAGTACAAAGTTTCCAACCGCTGCTGATAGGCTTATGACGAACACGTTAATTTGCACTGGAACACCATTAGGGAAATTAGTTTGTTGTGCCAGTTTGTGCTGCTGGATACCATATGTTTACCTTGAGGGAATGTTTGTGGAGAACCACTTTGGGTTAATGGTAAATGTCACAATTAAATAAGTAAATATACAGAAGTGTATCTGTGACCTGCACCGGTGCACAGACACTGTACCAGCACACCGGTGTGCCACGTGCCATGTGTACATACAAATATGTACTTTCATGTACTAAGTCCATACTGATCAGTTTATCAGGACACACAGGCATCAGGTACAAACAGCACCTGCAGCATTTTTCTCTCAGATCTGTTTACGGGTGCATACATACAGCCATGCTCTGTGCCCTTTCCATTCCATCACTGCGAGCTGCATGCGCTGAGCTAGCCCTGCTGCTGGTGGCAGTGCTAATTCACCTGGCACAAAGCAAGGCGTTGGGGAGAGCAGCTCAGATACCACGTTAAACACCTCTGATCCGGTGGAGTCCCTTTCCAGACTACCAGAAGTTCCAGTGTTGCCTTTTGCTGTTGCCAGCCCCCTCTAATAATCTGCACAGGTGCCGAGGGTTTGCAGCACCTCTGCAGATTAAACTTTAAGAACACTCAGCCCAACCTGTCGCAGAGGTCTTTATCATGCAAACTTGACGCCAAGTTCAATAACAGTCCTGTTACTCTTCTGCATTGCAGAGGCCTTGAAAAATTGATTTTCTGTTTTGCCTCTGACTTCAGTGGAACCAGCTTTTAGCCCTCCAAGGCAAATTTATTCCTGTAGATTGCAGCTATTTCTGAAATTCTTAATTTAATGTCCTTAAAGAGTCAAACTTTCAGAGGGACCAGGCATGGCCGCAGGCTTTGCTGGGTGCTGTTGACCACTGCTGTATTATTAACTCCTCTTAAAGTCTGAAATTCCATCCTTTTCCTTTTATAATGCATTTCAAGGATTTAAAGGCCCGATCCAGAATGTACAGGAGTACATACAGGTCTTTTTATTGAGGAATAGAATAAGAATTTTAAAGATAATTGGTCGTTGTTTGCAACAGGAGCGTGCGTCTAGCAGAAACAAGCAATCTGATCCTTAGTGTTACTGTTGTTAGGGCAACATTTATCCAGTGGAAGCACTTTCTGAAGTGGCCAGGGCTTGTTAACACAGCCAACACCTAAGGCAGCAGTGTGTCTTTAAGCTCCACTAATATTGTACAATAATAATTTCTGAGGAAGAAAATCTTCACCTCTGCCTGAACAGAAACAAGACGTATTATTGACTGCCATCCGGAAAGATGTATGCTCTGTCCCTCATGAGTCTATTAATATTTGATGCTGATGGATGTGAGCTGGCAGCCTGAGTTATTAATGGAGTCTGGTTCCTTGGACCTAACCCTCAATGCATAGGGGAGAATTAAGAATAACAAGAATTGTGTGCCCAAACCTCTCCTGATACCAGAAAAGTCTGTCATTTAGTTTCAGCATCAATTTGTTAATATTTCTGAAGTACTTAAAGCTATGAAAGGTCACAGAGGTGGTGTTAGTTACATTACTGGTGCCATTCATTTTGATTTAAAGCTGACTTTTTAGGGTCCCTGGGACCACAGATCCCCACCTGTATCTTTGCTAGGTTAGGATACTCCCATCAGATATGGATTTCAGACAAGAAAAGGCTCACTCCTATTAGCTTCTGAGCAATTGTGCAGAGGTAAGGGATACCCTGTCTTTGGTTGAGCTGAGATGCCATCCAATGAGTTTGGATGCAAAGAAGAGAGCAGGAGCATGCTGCTTTACATAAGGAGGGGGGCATTTCCTAGAAATGGCCCTGATCCAGCACCCAGTAAAGGGGAATTTTTCCACAAACTGAGTTATATTTGGCCACTGAAATCAGGAGGTAATACATTGGATATATGTTGGATATCCAAACTGAATATGCTAAGGGAAAATGCTGAAAGAAGTGAAGCACTGTTGAAAGTCTCTGATGTCCATATGGATCATTCTGACCTGGAAAATAGAGATGTGAAATATCAAGTTATTTATAGCTGGATTTCTTAATATAGCTTTAACATTTTCAGGGGTCTATGTTTGATTGAATTAGCTTCTCCTTGCTATCATGTATACCACATCCAGACATTTCACTGCTCTCATTAACCTCCCGATCTTAGTAGAAAAAGAAGAATAATCAACTTAAGAAGCACAGCTGTTGATTAATTTTACTAAATAGGATAGAAATATAAAGTACCATATTGCGAGATTGAAGATTCAGTGCACAACGTTTAAAATCACTTTAATAGAATATATAACTCATTAACAGCTGGATAGGCAGATACTGCGACATTATTCACTTGGGCAGGTGGTGAGAGGGAGGTGGAATTTACATATCTTTAACGGTACCTGAATGCATTTAATTTCATAGGTCATTCTCCCAAATCAAGTTCAAAATGTTAATAACAGGGTGTGCATTTATAATTAATAAAATCTTAGAGCCAGTGCTATAGTTCAAGTGCATTTTCCTCTTATGTAATTAAGAAGTTAAGTATGTTTGGCAGTTGTCACTCAGAGAGTTCTGAAGGTCTCACTTGTCAAGCCCAGAGAGAGCAATCTCATTAAGCCAGTTGTGTTGTCCGTTAAGGTTTGTTTGCAAGCTAAGGGCATATAAGGTGGACAGCCAGAATGGCCAACCTCAGGTAGTCCATAAAGTACAGTATATTAAAGTAAGTGCCAAAATTCAAAGGTGTTTTGAGTTAGGAAGAAACATCCTGATGCTTATCTTGTATACGGAACCGTTCCTTCAGCATAGGTGAATTATCGTACCTGTGTCTGAAAGTCCTCTGTGCAGAGTAAGCGTACAGAAACAGGTGAATCTGCTGTGCCCATGGCCAGGGTGTGCCTGCCTGCACCACGCAAAAACACCCGCAACCACGGAACCCACTGGCCAACTGGAAGCCCTGGTTCTGCTGCCTCCCATGGCCCAGATCCTGCTGTCTCAGTCAGTCTGGCTCCCAAGGGAATGTGTTCGCTCCACATCACTCCACGCTGCTTTCCTTTTCAAAGACTTTTCTTTTACTCCTAGATCACTAGTTCAAATCCAGGTAAGGTCAGTTGTCATAGAAATTACAGCAGTGCCAGCAGCCCTGTGCTGTACATGAAATGAGTTGGGAGTTCCATTTGCACAAGATACAGCTTTCTAAGTGGCACTAATTGGCTGTCTAATTGTCACACACAGGAGAAAGGCGGAGGATTGATTAGGCGTGGAGGCTGAATGCCCCTCTGCCATCCCGCTCGCACTGGGTTCCTGTAGCTCATTCTGTAGGCATGCTGGCAGGGTAATGAGGGGCAGCATGCCTCAGATTTTCTGGCTGTCAAGACGACACCTTTTACAGCCAGTCCTTTCCAGGGGAACTTGTTCTACTCCACCAAGGTCAAAGACAGCATTTTTTACAAACACTGCTTTCACTCAAAAATCAGGGGCTCATAGGATTTACTTCTGAGCAGTCCATATTTTAACCATTTCATTTACATCCCCCAAACCGAAGTTTTTAGTATAAAATAGGAAGAGTCCTACTGGTGCTACACAGAGCTGCTGCAACAAGCACATGTGTTCGTGGTGCTCAGAAATCTGCTCGTATTTCCTGTTACTGTCTCAGTGTCTGATGCTGTGATGTACAGGCTCCTGGAGGTACTTGCCATGGCATAGGGAAGCTGACATTTTGTGCATTTATCTGCTGATAAATGGGTGCTCCTATCACACGGTGAAGCCTCTCACCTGCAAAAATACGTTTTGACCAATATTTTTTCCCTAGAGCTATGATATAGGTCACACTCTGCAATGTAGTTACTATTTAACTTTGGAGCAGGGTAGCTCTCTCTGACATAGGACTAAATTATTACAGTTTAACTCACTGGAGAAATAAACGTAGGAGCTCATTTGTGCTGTGCAAGTCAAGACTACAAACTGAAGAAAATGGAGTAAAAGTACCTTACATATGCTAACATTTGTTGGGCAGACTATGGGACTCGGTATAGGGTTGAAGGGATCATCTCACCGTTTAACTCCCTTGTTGCATCAAATGAATGACATCGGTATAGAAATGTACCTCTGCTTTCAGCCACAGGAGGTGATCAGTACATACAGTGTGCCGTAATTTGCTGTTGACATTTTCTGTATTTCTGTAACATGTAAGTATTTATCCTCCTTTTCCTCACTTGCCCCACACTTAAAGCAGAAATGGGACAGAGACTGATTCTGTGTCTTGCTCTGTGTGCCTCCTCTCTCTGACATATGCATCACACCTTGTTCAGCATTCTTCCCAGTGTCACCATCTCATGCAAATTAGCTGAAAACAAATGCAGGTACCAGTTATGCACCACAAAGGTCTAATGCGTGTGCCATGTAAGTTTTCCTCTCTGCCAGACTGTGGAAGATGAGCATGCAGGAGATCCTTCAGCTTTTAAACAACCATGTTCTTAGAATATATTTTCCAGGAAATGCAGAGCCATCTTTGCATGGTTTCAGACTGTATATTTTGTGATTAGTGTTTCATAAGTGATGTTTTGCTTAATGATCCAACATCTGTTCTAGGAGGTTTGTTTTTGTAACTTACACACCTCCTGCTGAATGAACGCCAGAAACTTGTCCCTTTCCTCCAAGTCAATCAGAGCACTAATTGCATCATAATCACGGGAAGCAGCGGTGACTGCTGAAAGTGCTGAAGATTCAGCAATCGACTCATAACACTCTGCTCACTGTTTTGAAAGAGAAAGCCTCCCTGTGCGGAGATGGGAATTTCCTGAATTCAGATTTCTTTAGCTGACTCTGTTTTTTTTCTGGTTTGCAGGGAGAGGACTGCACCATTACCTGCATGGCAGGAACCTATGGTACCAATTGCTCATCGGTCTGTAATTGCAAAAATGATGGTGCATGTTCCCCCGTGGATGGTCTGTGCATTTGCAGAGAAGGTAAACAAAATTCACATTTAACAGTCGTCTGCAGTTTGGCATCAGTGCTTCTCCCCTTCTAAAGTGGCACAGCTGTGCAGTCAGTAACTCCACTATTTATTTGTGCCTGTTGGTAATTCAGCACTCTGCCCCAGGAACAAAGCTCAACAAGGGCCTGACTGTATGTTTTGTCTCTGCCCTGAACGAGGGCCAGACTTAACCATGGTGCTGTGGAGCAGACCCCAGAATGAAGTGCTCCTGAACGGCCACAGCTCCTTTCTAAAGGAAATGTGAAGCAAACGCCAGAGTGGGGTTTTGCGGTGGGATTATTTTTTGCTTTTCTCTATCTATCTCTTTACTACCCCATTTCTCCAGGACTCAACAGCCCCATTTGCCCCTCCACGCCTGGAGAAACACAGCTGGGCAAAGGAACAGCCTCCTGCCCGCCCTTCCTTCAGTGCAGCGCACTGTCAGTGGGGTGCACCTGGCTGGTTGCCATCCTCTGGTCATGGTGACGGCTCACCTATGTGCAGGTGTCTTCTGTCCAGCGTGGGGCTGAGGACATGGCTGTCCTTTGTCAGGAGAAACAAGAAGTCTTGTCTGTTCTGGAGTCTGCAAGAATCACCAGTTCTTGTCCCACGTGTGTGTCCGTAATTCCTATATGTGCTTGGTAGTGAACCCATGTTTCCACTTGGGAGATCTTGTACACTCTGGAATGTGATATCTCTGCTGTTCCCTGGGTAGTGTTGCCTTCCCCCAGAACACCTACATGAGCTATCCTGTATGGCACGCATAAGCCCTAAAACAGAAGTGAGGCAAACAGCAGTAAAATCTGGCATTTCAAACGTGAATTAATGAATCACTGTAGAACCCCATTTAATGAGGGTGTATAAACCATGAGTTACTGCTCAACTCCATTACATGCAGCTGCGGTGTAATGAAAGCCATTGTGGGGCTGGTCGTTAAGACTTGAGCCTTAATGGTTAGAAATGATGGCCTTGGTCTTTTTTTTTGGTGTAATAGCCTCTTTGTATTAAAGAGCCTTCTCAAAAAAATATGAGGTAAGAAACAAACAGCATCGAATGGCAAGTGTCTTGCATTCAGCAGGTCTCCAGCAGGCATTGCTGTGCTCTCTTGCTGCCCGAGCAGTTCCTGAAGAGGCATCAGACACATCAACCTGGCAAACAGCCACACAGATACCTGCACTGCCCTTCTCCACCTAGGGATGTTGGCAGAGGAAGCTGGGAGGTCATAATCAAAGGACCAATCTTTGACCCCATGGTTGGTGTCTTAATTTACACCAAGATCAGGAGGGAACTGGTCCTAGAATCAAAGAGCTGCAGTTTGCAAGGTGCCTTTCTTCTCTCTTCTGTTCTGTGCTGTGCAGGAAAAAGGCACTAGAGCTGCCTGGAAAACGTGTGACGCACCTTTGCAGGAAGTTTTAATTCTCGTTACGAAAAAAATTCATTATTTTTTCTGTGAGAACACGTTGAAATCTTTTTCTTTCCAAACTTTCTTTAGGGTGGCAAGGAGTGGATTGCTCTATTCCATGTTCAAGTGGAAGCTGGGGTTTTAACTGTAACCAGACGTGTTATTGCACAAATGGAGCAGCCTGCAGGCCAGCTGATGGCTTCTGTCTGTGCTCCCCTGGCTGGCAGGGGGACTACTGTGACCAGCCGTGCCCTGTAAGTGTAATCGGGATGGTCTCACATCCCCTTTTAAACCATAGTCCACGTAGCTCTTCTAATAACACAGTGGATCAGTATCTCATTTTATCTGGGGATGTGTGAAGGAAATCACGTATAAATGACAGATTGCGGTTCGAGCAGTCGAGTCGATGTATTACCTTTTGCACTATATTTTATCAGAGCTATTGCAATGTTATCTGCATTTTCTTGAACATCATTTTTTAAAGTGATTCCTCATTTGGTTCTATATAGAAATTTTAGGCACTGAGTTGTTTCTATTTTCTCTGTGTGTTAATTTAAAAAATGCGACTCAGCATTAGGAGGGACATGATAGATGATTTTGCACATTTTACAGCAAAAAAACTGATTACTGAGAGTCTTTTTTTTATTTATATTTTTGGAAGGATGGAACATATGGTCTTAATTGCAGTGAACGTTGTGACTGTAACCACGCAGATGGGTGCGATCCTGTCACCGGGTACTGCTGCTGCCTTGCTGGCTGGACAGGTAAAACGAGCAACTGCATAAAACTTGGGATTATTTCTGTTTGTTTGTTTCTTTGTGTAGTGCTGTTGCATCAGTTATAGCGCTGAATTTCTGACTGCAGACTTTTAGGTAATAGATTGAGACAAGCTCAGCTGAATTTACCCACATTTAAATCACTCATGATGGTGACAAAAATTGGCATTTATTAAATTTGTATTCAAATTAGTTGAAGATGGCTCCAAACCTGGAGCCAGATGTTAGCCTTCTGTAACAAGAATGCTCGGGAGGGATGCAGATTGTATGGAAATCCTGCAGTGTTTTTCTCCTTGAATGACCTTTTCCACGGGGGTTTTGGTGCTGTAATGAATCCTGTGGCCGTTGTACCCGAGATGCAGATAGGTGCCGTCTGGATGCTAAGAGTCAGTACAGCTGCTCCATCATACAAACCGGTTTTGTCACAAACCGTTGTCTTTATGCCCTTTTCCCATGCTTCCTGTTGCACAGAATGGGAGCGATGGAGAGCAGATTAATGCTGGTTTGACAAAGGCTTCTCATGATTACACAGAGGCAGAGAGAAATCTTCAGTGAAGTCTGGAAGTCCAGGCTGGAGAGCTCAGTACAAACAGCCCTGCACTTGACTCCATCCTGATATGTCTCTTTGCTATGTTTTGACAGCTAACATAAACAGCAGTGGGGGACAAGTTATTGATCCAACCAATATTTCACACTTAGCTGCCTAAAATATGAGTTAATCTCCCCCTAGCTCTCTGGAGAGTCCCTGGAGGGAAATAAGCTTATATTCTTGCCTATATCTGCAGAGCCACCAGCAGCACTGGCAGTCAAAATGCATTGGTATTAACAGCATTCATTTGGAAAATGTAATTGTTTTTCAAACCAAAACAAGTTGGAAGAACGTACGGAGCAAGGCAGGCCCAGGCAGCCAGCATCTGGGATGCTGTTACCTTACACCTTCAGTTCTGCCTTAGACTAAGGCATGTCCTCCATTTCTGATGGAGAGAGCATCTCCACACAGCATAAAGCAAAAGCAATGAAATTAAACTTTTACTTTACAATGAAGAACGTCTTTTTAGAATTAAATAAAATGCAAATACACGGATTTCTTTTACAACAGAGTTACTTTTCAAAGATGATGACATGCATCCCTGATAAGGGCTTTTTGCCCATTAGAAAATCCATTCTGTAATCTCACTACAGCCCACCCCAGCTTGTGTTCTTCACTCCTGGACTGTATTCATCATTCTTTGAGCCTCTTTGCCATCACATCCATCTGCCAGGCTTTAAAACTGTACTGTACTTTATTTATAACCATCAGAAAAGCAGTTGATAGGTTTTCCTGTCGTCATTGTGAGTTTCTCAGAGGGGCAAAATGGTTTTTAAAAGTACAGAAAATTAATATATATTTATTTAGTCTAAGGGTTTATTGCACCTCTTTCTGTATGGAGCGTTTCAGAGGAAAGAGCAGAAAATACACTTTGCAGACTGAAGTTGTGGCTTTTTCTCAAAGGCATTTGAAACATATACTCCATACTTCCACAGCACATGCGTATCTGTAACTGTACATCAAGGGCAGTTACAAATTACTCCAACCAAAGGCAAGAATAATTTCTGTGACGTGTCCCTCTTTCTCGTTTCTATGCTGGGCGAGATGGGTGTGTATTCACTTGCTGGCCACTTCCTGCAAATTAAGCGCTTTAACCTTCAGCACATCCCTGCAGTTCTGGAGCTCCCTCCTTCAGGATCACGTTTCTGTGAGGAAAATATGGCATTAGCATTTGAGACCAGGTTGGAGCTGAGATGTTGACACGACCACATAAGGTGTGTGCTGGAAATGCTGATAGACAGAGCCAACATGTGTTTTGTCAGCTCTGCATTCAATGCTTTTTCCACTCGGCTTAGCACGAGACACAAGGATAAATTCTGCTCGTGCTACTTTGAAAGTATGTAATTTCAGAAACTCTTCAGCTAGATAATTATATTTTCATATTAAGGAGTATGGCATTGGTAAAAGATTAATCTTATTTCTAGTTGTTGTGAACTGGCCCATGATGTGTTTTGCAGTATATTTTATAAATATGATGTGATAAATAATTCAGGCTTAAATTTGTGCTTTCACAGTTTGGTACTAATTAGGCATGGCCTGAAAAAGATCAGAAAAGTTCGGCATCATGGAACATCTGAAGGTTTTCCTACCCACTCACACCAGACAGAGAATTCACATGGCTTTCTGATCCTAATAGCCACAAAACTTCATCTGAAACAGCATATTCTGTATGTTCATCCCACATGTGGGACTCCCTGCCTTGATGTCAGTGTTCTGAGTGTAGATCAAGGAGAAGATTGAGCCCATTTTCTTTCAAGTAGTTTCCAAGATGTTACTGGTATAAACCTTGGGAGACTGATAGATGGTTGGAGCATGGAGGAAGGCTGGAAAAAGAAGAAAAAAAGGAATGAAAAGAGTAGCATACAATATAAATTAATAGCAGTCTACCACCCTTGTCTGCTGTTATGACTGCCACTCATCCAGAGTCCATTCTTCAGGGCAGTGCTCTCTCATTCTTCTGCGTCTAACAGCCCAGAAAAGCTAGTTTTGGGAGCGGAGAATACCTGGCAGAGGGGAAGATGATGAAGAGATTGCCACATCCCATCCAAGAGGTTATGAAGCTGTGCTGATCAGCTTGGTGCCAAAATAAGCATGCTGGCAGCAAGCTGCTTAGACATGCATGTAGATTTGCCATTAAGTTCAATGAGGAATTAATTGCATGTGCACAGCTGAAGGCAGAAGTTAGACCCTGAGACGGATCAGACCTGAAGCTGGTTGCACCCTGTCAGTATTGCTGAAAACATCCAACCAGGCACACAGGTGCACTGTGTCACAAAATGCCTCGTGGATAGCATGGAAAGTGTAGCACCTGTACTTACAGCACCAAAACCACACGGGCAGATGCTCTTGTGTGGTGCAAGTGAAGTGAAACTTGTCCGAGTGTTGGCCAAATTCAGATCTGCGGCTGCTGGTGCAATGCAGAGCTGACTTTTACTGCCCGTGGAGGAAATGTCAGATGCAAATAAAAATAAGGCCGTAGCCTTGCAGTGAGGGAGATGTCCGGCTTTCACATGCTTAACATAGTGAATATAAATACTTCCCTTGAAATCAAAAGAAGATTTGTACATGTCTATCAGTAGGTTAAAGAGGAGAAGTGTAGCCCCCAGCAGGATCAAGTCTTGACTGATGAGAGTGATTGCTTTCTAAAGATTAATAAGGGTCTCTCCACTCCAGATCTGCCATGCATTTTAGATAGATGCAGCTTTTGTGCTTGCAGCTGTGTGTATGTGTGCACACACATACCTTAAAGCTACCAGTCATTTGCAGGAGAGGTGCTATTTTGTGTACATTCAGGTTAAAATGAAGATGCTTGAAAACGGAGTGCTTCGGTGCTAATTGCATTTACTTAATTAGAGATCTCGCACACTCTGAATCCTCGGAGAGAGTGGAAGTGCAGGAAAGCTACGTGGTAGAGCATGTCCTGGGAGTCCTTTGGAAGCAAACAGGTACCAGAGAGGCAGGTGTGAGTCTGGTCACACTGCTCCCCGGGATGCTCAGTAGCAGCAGTGGGGTCATAAAGCTCCACCACGCTCCTCTTACTTCAACAACTGGTGGCTGCCAGTTTCATGGTCATAGAATCACAGAATCACAGCGTGGTTGGGTCCGAAGGGACCTCACACCCCCCGGCTCCGGCTGCCCAGGGCCCATCCACAGCCTCAGGCACTGCAGGGATGGGGCACCCGCAGCTCTGGGCAGCGATGCCGGCGCCTCAGCACCACCTCTGAGTGACAACTTTCCCCCTGACATCTAATCTGGTCCTTACCAGAAAGGCATTCTGACAGATTCCAAAACCAATTCACACTGTGTAGCCTTGAGCTGGTTCATGCAGTACCACCTCCCGTGACTGAATCCAACAGACATTACGGAAGGGAAAGCCTCAGGCCTGGCTAATGCTCACAGCAAGCTCATTTTCTCCCTGAAACAAGTCAATGCACTTCAAGTTAATTGTGGCAGCGTGTGTTTTGTTAACCTTTTAGATATTACAGTGGGATTAAGTCGGAAGCGATCTGCAGGGGGATATGTTCTGTTCCCGTAAATGTTGGGGTCACTTAAAATCCTGTTTATCTCAATTCCTTTAATCTGCAGTGCTGTCTTATCTGAGTCTGGGTTGTGTCTTTCCTGTTTCGTATCGCTGTCTGCTTTCTGTGGAGAGCTGTCGTTGTGATGCTATCTCAATTATCCCACTGAACTGCTGAACTGATGCTTTTCTGGTCACCCAGCACCCAAGTGTATTCAGGAGAGGTCAGCGTCCCCAGAATGAGTGGGGAAATATGGTGGTGTTGTAGATGTAGGATGGAAAGTAAAGGAGTGTGCATCCCATAGTAAATTATAAAGGAACTCCTCATCGATTTTCCTTAATTAATCTGGATGGTAGGAACATGAAATGTGGTGGTAGAGAAAGAACCATCGTGTCATCATGTCGGTGTTGTCACCTTCAGGCTTCGTTCTTGTCTCCTAAGAGCAGCTGCAACATACACAAAATGGGAATATATATTTAGCTGTCCTTTACATCTTCAATAACCTCCATACTTTGCCAACAACATAAACCCTCATTGTCTGTTATCGTGTCCAGGAGCACTGTACAGTGGCTGTGGTAGGCTCAGGTTGTAGGGATTTCCACCTGCGATTGTATAAGGGGGCTTATGGGGTCAGGAACGTCAGCTGGTCACAGATAAGGGGAGCTCTGAGCAATGAGCCTCTGCATTTGCAGGCTGCGAGTGACATCTGCGCTGTCACTCAAACACAGAAACATGTTTCTTCCCTCCTGTGGACACATTAATTCAGTAAAACTGATAAGGCTTTACTCAAGGGAAGGCCTTTTTGAATTTTAAAGAAACAGTGACCACTTTGACGGGGAGCTCTAAGGTATTTTTAACTTCACTTTTTCTGAGTTCTCTGCATGAAGGTGATCTTTCAAGACAAAAAAAAAAGACTTTCTGTGTAGCTTTCCATAAAATGCATTTTGTTGATATTAATATGGCTTTTCCTTGGTTGCAGCAGTATTTACTGTACAATTTTAAAGCCAGATCCTGTCCCCGGCTGAACTAGTTTGAAGCCAAAATAATTCCGTTGCCATTAATAGATCTACGCCAAGCACTTGCTCCTATAATTGGTGGCTGACTTTTCTGCACGCCTCTAAAACCAGAGAAAATCGAGGGCTTATTTTTATGTACCTACAGGTTCACAGCAGAGCAGATCCGCAGTACGTTCCCATCTGTAACGCTGTGGGTTGGCTCTGTGGGTTTTTTCAGTCGCGCTCTTTCATGCTCTCTTGGTTTGTAATACCAAGCCTAAAGAATCAGAATGGAGCAATAGTAATTTCCTATTAAACATGCATTTTCTAGATGTCTAATCCCATTATCTAAGCCATATTTTGCACTTATCACTTTTGGCAGTCTTATCCCAGATTTTTAAATTAATAATTTATTTCTGTGATTATTCTGTATCCTTACATTAGCTTTAAACAGGCAGAAAAAGCTGGAAATGTTAAGAGTCAGCCTAAAATGATGCAGTTTAGTCTCTCTTCTGGCAGCTGAGTCTCTCCTCTGGCCTCAGCCTTTGAAAAGTGAAAATCTTTTCCATATGAAAAGGTGTGCTTACTCTCTGGGTTCGACAAGTGTCCTTTAGCCTATGAATGTAACATAAGCTTATTAGAAATTAGCTTTAATTTTTCATTGACTTAATTTCAAGTGAGTTGATAAGATT
>JANHGO010007523.1:0-62326 GCA_024606505.1 Aquila spilogaster | reverse complement strand
GTCCAACCCCCCTGCCAAAGCAGGCTCCCTAGACCAGGTTGCACAGGTAGGCGTCCAGGCGGGTCTTGAATATCTCCTATCATTTTTTTTCTGAATGAAAGTGTTTTACAAGTGAAAAATGAGGTTTCTTGAAATGAAGGGGCTGCCTTTTAGTCTGAGCTGGCTTCCATGAAATTGAGAACCTCCCGTGCTTATCTCTGAACTTGTCTCGAGGTGACAAGCAGCTGTCCATGTTGGTGTGGTTGGGCTGGAGCCCTGCGACCCAGATGCACTCCTGTGAGTGCAGCAGCAGGGATGTTCTGCTGGTCCGTGGCTGGGGTGCATTTTGGGAGGGCGGTGCTGGCTGGAGGGTGCAGAAAGAAACTGAGTACCACTGAAGGCTTCACTTTCCCCCAGGCCAAGTGAAGAGCGGCCCTGGGCCACGCACTGGTAGTGACCTGCACCCCCTCACACATAGTCATACTGGATCACACAGCCAGCGTCAACGCTACCAAAGACAAGCATTGCTATGCATGTGATAAACTGCTAGCTGCAGTTACTGCTCTCTGCACAAGCTAGGATAACGGTCTAAATAGCATGCACATGCAGGAGGGAAGCCTTTGAGTTTTTCAAGCACATTAACCTATAAACTCACTGCCGTGATGTACTGCTGATGCAATAGCTCAACAGAAAATCTGAATACTTGGTAATTCAGCTTCTTCCCCCTTGTCTGTAGGGCTCCTGGGATAGGACAAGAAAAAACCTTGCAATTTTGTGCAGACGTTAAATACTGCAGGGGCACTGTAGTGAAATTGTCCTCCCTAAACCCACCAGGTATGCAGGAGGACGGCTCCATCGCATAAGGTTGAAGCACTTACTCCTCTGCATGCTCAGGGAGGCACCGTGCTCTCTTGAGCACTCCTTCCCTGACTGGTTGAGCAGGAGACCCAGCCTATCTGTTTGCTCCCATCTCCTGCCAGTATGGCTGTCCCAGTGTTACCGCTGCACAGTCTCTGCTATCCCAGGGTCACAATGAACAAATTCTTATGTCACAGAGCAGGTAACATAAATCACATTCTCTTTGGCCAGAGAGAAAATCCTCAGTTAAAACTGAAATGACACGCTGGTGGGAAGCGCAATTTGAAAAAAGGAGAAGACACTGCCACTGCAAAATCCTCCTCGAGTAACACCCCAGTCCAATAAATCACAGATGAACAACCTCTTCCCAACAAAAATTTAAACAAAACAAACGGAGCTGAAAACAAAAGAAATGCAAGACCCCAAAGGGCCAACAAACCCCAAAGCTCTGACAAAAGCCCAGAAAACATGTTTCATTGGAACACGGTGCATCTAGTAGCTGAAAACCCAAACAAAACGCAGATATGGGAAACAGGGAAAAGCAAAACAAAGCAAAACAAGATGAAGACCAGAAGGAAATGAATGCCTGAGGCACCACTCCCCAAATCCTAATGTTCTGCAGGGGGGTAAGTTGCTTGAGATGAGTCCCCAGCAGCCCTGCACGGCTTTGCTCCCCTCCCCGCTCGCTGCTGCTCGATGAAAGAACAGGAAGGATGTTTGACTGCAGATTGGCCAGCAGCCACTTTCAAAGGGGAGTCATTTAGTGAGATTCACTCATACTTGTATCAGCT
Source organism: Aquila spilogaster (assembly GCA_024606505.1). Classification (NCBI taxonomy): domain Eukaryota; kingdom Metazoa; phylum Chordata; class Aves; order Accipitriformes; family Accipitridae; genus Aquila; species Aquila spilogaster. The sequence continues at coordinate 60,698 of JANHGO010007523.1, read as the reverse complement.
CAACCAAAAAAATGAACAACACTGGTGAAGCAGCCAGACAGATCTTGCAAACACACTTCATCCCGGACCCAACTGATGGGAAAAACGCTCTGTTGTGCAGAATGTAACATTACGAGTACTGATAACACCTCCCTGCAAACCTCAAACACCCATTTCCAGATGACTGTTTACTACCACGTGGTCAACCAGGGCTGACCATAACGTGTACACGTCTGATTATTACAGCCCCAGCACTGCACTGGTTTTACTTTCCTTTAACTATGGGTGTGTATGGAGGTGCTTTTGACTAGCCCTTTATTTCTGTAACAAAGCTGTCGTGCGTAAACCAAAATCTGTGAGCTGTTCAACCTGAGGGTGGTCAGGCTGACTAAGAAAGAACCCCAAGAACGCTGAACCGCTTTTAACAGCGAATATTTATCAGTTACTATCCACGGCAGGAGACAGCCAGTCAGACCTCAGGCTGCAAAGAGACAAACCACGATGCTGCTTCAGTTACTTCAGTCCTGAGACTGTCGAGAAAGTTCTTCAAATCCAGATCGTTTTTCATTCACGAGAAGCTCTTTTTTTTTTATCCTTTCACACTCATCTCGCAGATCAAACTTGACATGTTTCATTGCTGGAAGGAAACTTTAGAGGGTGAGATCTGCTGGGCAGCGCTGAGGTCTCTGCACTTCTCAATCCCACCCCCAACTCACTGCGGGGCCAAGGCACGTCACCGCCCCGCCATGGTGACGTACCTCCTTGGGGCAGCTCTGCTGGTGAAGATGGTGAGCACCAGGTAGCAACAGGGGGCGGTTTCTCTCAGCTTTCACAGGTTCTGAAGTTCTTCCCTGCAAGAGTCAGAGATCAAAGGCCCAGGGTGCTGTTAGAAGCCACTCTGGATTTGCAAACCCCTTCTTGAATGTACCCTGAGGTCACCAGTTGAGTTAAAACAAGACTGCCTTCTTCAAAGCCTCAAAAGCTGGCCACATCTCAGCCACCCAGAGTTATGGATCCAGGTTTCTGCCTCTGCTCTGACATCGAACTGCGTGACCATAGGCGAGGCACGGAGGCTGATCTCATGCCCACGAGCCATGGGGCACTTTGTCCCATCTCCAGCAGGGCTGCTCTCGCCCCATCCAGCCCTAGAGCCATATGTCCCTGCTTCCTGCCCGCTTCCTTGTGCTTTCCCTGTGCTTTGTAAACCACCTTCCCTGCAACCTTCTCAGGATGCAGTTGGTGATGAATTTGAGGTGAGGGTGGATGGCGAGGCCAGGATGGCAGTGGGGCAGCCTCAGACCCTGTTGAGCTGTGTTAGAGCATTGAGTGCAACATCTCAGTCCCATAGAAGAATCCATTCATAACACCTTAAGCCAAGCACCTTAACAAGGCATCTCAGGAGCACAAAAGCTGAACAAAGAGGCACCTACGCTAGCTGTTAGGAAAAGTCAGGAGTTCATCTTTATGATCCTTAGCCACAAGACTTCAGCAGTCTTCAAACCTGACACATAGGCCTCCCCCTGTCTTCGGTCATAACAATAAGCAACCAAACATCACTTCGCTCCTTCTTTCAGACCAAAGAACTCTTGACTTCTTTCAGCTTAAACCACGGCTGTAGGAGGGCACATGAGACGTTCAGCTCAGCGACTGCAATGATGTTTTAATGTAAGGCACGGTAAAGATGCGTGTAAATGACAAGCACATAGAAATGCTGCAAACATGGTGGTAAGCAGCCCGTGATTACCATGGTTAGGCACATCTGGCACAGGTGAGGAGATTCAGTGTTGCTCTCCTGCTCTTCAACTGTTGTTTTTTGTCTACATCCCATCGTAGGCACAAAAATCTGCTTGCTTGTGAAGCCGGTCACACAAAATGATGGGATGGGGTCATCGTAAAAGTAAACAGATGAGCTGTGGTGTGTTACGAAAGGGGTTAGCACAATTCAGAAGGGTCTCCGTAACACTCTCAGGAGGCTAAAAATGCATACACAGAACGTACTATACTGGCACTAGTGGTCCTGAAGTAGTGGAGTTTACTGAGGTTCAGAAGAGATACAACACACACTTATGTGAGAGCCTCAGAAAACGGTATTTTGCTTACAGACTAATCCACGAACCACCTGGGTTTGTAAAGCAGCCACCGAATACATGAGCTAGAAATCACCTTCCCATTTTAACATCAAGTTTGAATAACTGCTCAAACTTTAAACTGCTCAACCTGGCACCGCGGCTGCATAATGCAATGGCAAAACGTGCTTACAATGGGCATCTTCCTCACACATTTAACCAACTTCAGCCCAAGTGTGCTGCTAACTTTGTACGTTTCTAAGCATAGACAGATTTCTGCCATTGTGAGATGACAGAACACTTCACCGGGGTTTGCTTTATTCAGTTCGGTAGTGTTTTGGTTAAGGCAGAGAAGCGTCTCGCATTCTGCACCAAGGTATCACCCTCTGCTGCTCCCAGCACTGGCAGGTGGGAATGTCCCACGAGACATGGAGGGAGATTTTCTTCCCTACGCAGACTGCTCAAAGGAGGTTTCAACAGGTGTCTACCAACGTTTTTACCACAGTGGTCGAGAGCACTCTGGTCTATTAATTTATTTTCAAATCTTTGTCTGCCCATATTTGTGTCGGGTTCTAAAAATAAGTAGCACCGTTAACATTTTGAATTTTAATTATCTCCTGAATATCTAAAAAGATAAGCTGAGGGAAACCCCCCCCCGTGAGCACAAGTACAATCTAGTGACATGAGTGGAATGTAGCAGAAAAAGTGAGTAATGAGCAGTGAGAAAGACTGTCTCATTTTGCAATTTTTACTTCATAAATTATCTGATTTGACATTCTGTGCTAAAAATCTGCTTATGAACCAAGAAAGGCGAGGGACACACTCCACTTGGTTGAAGCAGAATCTGTGGCCACAGAAATGTTGCTGCTTTAGTGCTGCAGCACGAGCCACCTCCTGCCACTGAGATGAAGACTCTTGCTTCTAGATCAACACGTATCTAGAAACAGGTACTCTTGGCTTCAGGTTTGGGCCTACATAGAGCTTCCTGGTTCTCTGCATTCACATCAGAACTGCATTAATTCCACTGCAGAGGTGCCATCTATGCACAGAAAGACACAGCATGCGAGTGCTAACCAAAGTAGTCCTTCCTACCTGCACACCCAAGACCAATCCAGGAGTTAGAGAGAACTCTTATCCTTAATAAATGAATTCTTTATCTGTAACTTGCATTTAATGCATTTTTAATGAACCACACTGAGTTTATCAACTCATTTTATTTAGGGGCTTTTGCCTGGGACCGGCAACAAATATTTTATACTGAAGTTATTTCACAAGAAAGAGGCAAAATGGTGCCAAGACAGGCTATAAAACTAAGCATGTGTTAATAGCATCTGTTACAAATAAGGCTGGATTCCACTTTCCATTGTCTTACTCTTTTTTCCTCAAGTTGTTTAAATTTTCCAATTCAAAAGGAATTTGGCTGAAGGTTTTCCTTACTTGGTCTTGACCTCAAAGAGGACAGCTTGCAGAAGAGTTGTACAAAATCCATTATGAGCCTTTAAATAGTGAGAACACGAGGGAAAAGGAACACACTTCTCCTTAGACATTCAGACTCGAGAAAATTAGGTGCAAAAACGAACCCCTCCAGTCCCCCACTGCCTGATCCCAAAAATAAACTGCAGCAGCTCTGTTTGTGCTGCGAATCCAAAAGCAGCATGAGACCCTCTGTTCCCAATGAAAGATGTAGCAAAGTGTGCTAAGTTACTCACTAACACACATCATGTTGAAGGACTTCAAGGATGCATCAATGACTATCCAAATGAAAGCCATCCTGAGCCATCAAGTCATACTGGAAGAAGCATTTAATTTAGATGCTACACACCTTGCTCAGAAATAAATATACTTATAAATAAACATAAAAGTATATTTAAAAATCTTAAAAGAATGTCATGTTAACACTGCGGAAGCACTCGTGAGTCTACAAACATTCTAGTATGTGCACATGTAACGTTAACGTCTAATAATTTTAAGCATCATGCAAGTACTACAGTTCCTAACAGGAAGAAACAGATTGCCAGTGCTGTTTACCTAAAGGGTCTCTCTTTTTGTCAGGACAAAACCAATCAGATCCAGTGAGCAAACACTTTACCAACGTTTCAGATCTGAATTTTGTAGCTCAGGCTTTAGTAGGAGCACTTCCATCAACCTCGCAGTTTCAGCATTCTGATGAAGTCTGGAATCTCTTCCTTCTAACTTTTAAGGGAAAGTTTTACACTCAAAAGAACAAAACAGCAGTAGATGCATAGTGTGCAAGACACGCCATATGTCTCCTTTCTAGCAAGTCCAAAAAACTATTTGGACTGATGCAGTATTTGCATCAATCAATACAATCAATAGTGTAACAATATTTTCAGGAAAATTACAGTGCTTCATGTATATTTTAGCAGGACAGGGCTGAGGAAGTTAGCTAGAGTTGACTGAAATGCCATTTGGCAGCAGGTTTGGAAGTATAAATACCTTGTGTAGCATTGTCTCTGAAGGTCAGATGTAACCACGACAAAAGATTCTCCTCTCAATGTTCCCTTCTTCACAAGGCAAAAGATCTAGGAAACTGCAATTTACTACTTTCTTTTGGAACAGAAATACAAAGTATCTATCACTGCACATTCATATTCAAAAGGAGTTAAATTCATAAATAATTCTTCACAGGTTTTTGCCTGGCTGAATGTTAGATGTTTGCAGGCAAGGGAAATTCTACACCTCACTTAGTAGGCTCAGCAGAGAGCTCCACAGATTTTCGTCTACTACCATCTGAGTTCTTTATTTATATTTAATAAAATCTTAAGTTGCCATTACACCTTCTTATATATCAACAACCAATTCTTGTTCCTTTTTTTTCCCCCCTGAACATACGTAAGAGTACTGAACTCTGGTAGAATCAGGATAAACAATGACTAAGTTTATTTATTTATTTATTTTTAGCTCCATGCTCTGTACAGTTTTTATCGGCATCTCTCTATTCAATACAGCTAAAGAAAGATGCTATTACTTCATAGATGCTTCCTTAGTTCTGGAAGACATAAGGCTGTCTGCGTTGAAAACAAACAAATAATCATCTCACCTTTAACAGTCACACATCACTGCTACAGCCAAAAGAGCCTGCACAGAGCACAACCCTACAGCACTCCAAGCATAGATTTCTCATTTCCTTCTCTATTGCTATCTGGTGAAATTAAATTAAACTAAACTGGGTTGAGCCCTGGTTGTTCTTCTGCAACCAGAGGAAGATGCAAGGGGTTTAGGCACAGGATACAGCTTTCCTGATCCTCAAGTGGCCGATAAGTGACTTTAAACACTTGAAGGAGATCTGAGCAAGGAGCTTCAGGTCTGTTCACGTGCTTGAAATTCAACACACGCACAAAACTTACGTGGACTGTGGATTTTTAACATTTTAAACTCTAAACTGATTTTAGAATTTTTTAGGAAGGTGTTCAACTTGGATGACAATGCACTATCAGCGCATTCCATAAACATATTTTCTAAACTAAATATCTTGTGAGTGAGAAGGGACAGTATTTCATGCCCGTTTTCAGGTGTATTTTTAATCCATTTCATTAAGTTACCTTCCAGGTACGTAGTGTAATGAATTTCCCCTTATTTTTTCCACCATTTTCATTTAAGCATTTTTTCTGCTGCCTTCCTCCCATCCCCATTTCATTACATTCATACCATTTTTGGTTTTTATTATTTCTTTGCTTTTATCTTAAGCTATTCATAGCTATTCAAAATAAATACTGAAATACAGAACAAGAGGAGAATGCTTCGACATCTCCAATGGCTGAGTATTTCAAAAAAAATGAACTGCTGAATTTTCCCTTCAAACTTTACCTATTTTTAGCAAGGTATTTTACAACCTTATTTACCTCCCACATTTTGCTCTTAGAAGAGAAATAATGCTTTCCAGGTTTCTATATCAGCGTCCAATTTTTTAAGTCTGAATAGTTTTAAGATTTTCTACAGGTCCGAAGTTCATGTAGTAATTCACTTTTCTCTTGTACTGTTTTCAGTGCTTACCTTTCCTTTAAATGTCAGAGCCTTTCACTTCTGTTACTTTAATTTCCTTTTTGCCTCCCCTTTCTCTGTGAGCCCTCTGTATTTTGATGTGGTCTCCCATCCTTTTCCATGTCCAATACTATCTTTACACCTTTTTTTTTTTGCAAAGCCACACTGATCACTACTTCTTTTTTTCTGAGGAAGTGCAGCAACCTGCTGTACCTCAGCTATGAAGTCCCTGCAGCCCCAACTCTCCTTCCACAGAAATGAACTTTAAACACATCCTGTTGCCTCTTTAATTCCTACAGCTGGATTCACGGAGATCTAGTGCTCTGACTCGACCACCGGCATTTATCTCCAATCAGGTTGAACTCAAGCAGCATTTCGATTCTTCACGTTATTCCTGTTCGCTCTTCATGACGTGTTCTGCAGTGTAATTCAGAAAGGCAACTGAACACTAACATCTGACAGATTTCAGGCTTTAAACGCAAGCAACAAGGTGATGCAGCAGAAAGACTGAAGAAAGTAACAGAAATGATGTTACAATAAAAAAATGCCCAAATCTATATTATGTTAGCACAGACAATAAATTAAGTTTTCAATACTTACGAGCATTTGTAATACAAATTTAGAAAATGTGGACCCTGGCAAACTTCATAAACAAACCACATCTCTTGGAAAGCAAAGAATTCTGGAAAAGTTTATGACCATCTTTCTTAATATTTTATTATTGTGAAAGTAAACCTTTACAATCGAACTAATTACTTCAGTTAATATCAAAAGCTGAGACTACGACCAGCTTCAAATGGACAACATTCAACATAACAACACTGCTTTAGATGTTTAATGACTCTCCCTGTTAAACCAATAATGACATATGTTTGAAATTTCAAACTTCCATTCAACACTCCATTATTACGTACACACAATTTTTAATGAGTAAATACATCTGTATCAAGCTGTTTCTCACAGCATTTCATAATTACTGGAACTGTATGCTATATTTTTAAAGCGCGTAACTGGACTGGCAAAAGACAAAAGCTGACATAACTGAAAACGCAGTGCACAGTTTCTGCAAGTACAGAAAGAACTCAACATTTCTGTATGGTTTACTTAATGTGTGATTTCACTTTCAAAATTAAACCCACCCCACTCCACAAGACCACTTTATATTAGTTGCTTCCTCCATGTTTTATTCAAGTCTCAAAATGAAAGACAGTGTCAAATCTGGTCCTGCATCTTTGTTGGGAAGACAGCTCTTCAATTTTGTGTAACTGTAAGCTAATAGCTGCAAAAGTGCTCTTATTTTGTTCACCTCTGAACAAATTCAATAACTGGTGGTGAAAAGAGGACTGACTAACAAGAGAGAAGGGGAAGACAGTGGTAGAAAGACTGTAAGAACGAGAAAAGATAACAAGAATGAGAGTTAAACAGCAAGACCAATGACATATTGTGCTCCACCTTAGCTTACCTAGCACATAGTCAGAAGTACTTACTATTCTAGTCCTTAACACTAAAGAATATTTTTAAATATTCTTAAATATTTTTTTTAACAGTACCTACTAATCTCAAACTCAGAGCACTCTTCTGTTAATGGCCAATGAAAGGAAAGCTTATTTCAATTGTGAAGGTTAACACCGATACTCAAACAGAAGGGAAAAACTAAAGATAGAGGAAGACCTGTCTAGATAAAAAGAAAAAAGAAAATAAAAGCCTTCCAAGAAATCACACTTAATGACCACTAAAACATTAGATGATAGCAGGAAAAAAAGTTGATCATTGCTAAGCACAAAAGAAATAGTGTCCTTCAGCATACTGTATCTGAATACTTATTAGTCACCTATAGGTTGTAATGTTTATAGCATACTTCTCAATAATTTGCAGAATCTGAGTCTTCCAGTCATTTACATTAGCACTGCTCTACATCTAGAAAGTAACAGATTGAAACACTGAGCAGCATGTGTAATACTAAAATTTAAGGTGACAGTTGCTAAAATTACATTCAAATGTATTTTTAACAAATGAAACTGAGATTACAGCATGTAAATAAATAAAGATTTCTTCATGAATATACAGCCAAGAAGAGTGTATGTAAACAAAACTGACTTAGTCCCTTCCACCGAATGAAATACAGTAGACAGAAAACCATTTTGTCAAGATAATTATGAACAGAACTCTCACTCAGCAGGATATCTCATGCCATTACTCAGAGTTGGATCTCATCATTTCTTTTCAATGAAATTCCTTCTGATTTCTCTCAGGGCCTTCAAAGGAATCAAAGTAGTACAGAAAAATGGGTGATGTTTACTGGCGTTCAACTGTTGAGTTGCCCGTACTCTGTCGATGTCTATGTTTTTATCATTGCTGATGAAGAAGTTTGAAAACAGGTCAGCTGCAAGTGCATGCTGCTTTTAAATTTGTTTAGCAGCTCTTCTAATAACCTGTAAAAGGAAATTATTTACAACGTTTGCAGATTCTGAAAAGTGAACAACTGCCAAAAGTTTTGACTATTCTGTCTGTGTCTTCAAATACATTGCCTGCTAAAATAAAGCGCCTAAAATTAGATTTGGTTTAAATATCTGGATCTCACAGATATTTTGAAACACACCAACTATGCTGGGATGATCTGTGAAGAGAGGAGGGGACACAACTATATAGATTTCATCAAGGTTAGAAAATAGGCCTTTATATGCCTTTCCATCCTCATGAAGACCATTTCCCTTAAAGAAATACATATGAAAACTACAATGGCAGAAGAAATGGTACAGAGGATCATACAATATTGCTGTAAGAAAACTGCCAGACTATGTGCCATAAAACCTATATCCCTATTCTGGCTATGGCTTTTAGCTTGCAGCTAAATTGTGAATGTGAGTTATCCAACTTGTCTTTGGGAGGTATTCCACAGACTTCTGTTAAGGATCGTGGCTTAAAGATCAGAAATGGAATGGCTGTTCCAGGAGAATTATTAATTCCCTGGCAAACATATGCTTTTATCCTTTCTAGATAACAAAGTATGTGAGAGCTCTTTTTGGAAAACAGCAATAGTTTGTTGCCAAAAGAGTACATGGTACAATGGATGATATAATTCTCAGACTACAGTTTCGATTACTAAACAGCCTGTAACAGAACAAATTATACTGAATGTCAGTCAAAAAAACAACAACTTGCACCACAAAATCAGTATCTGCACCTTCAGAAAGCCCTTTGGAAGATGCATATGACCACATTCTTCATTTAGTATCACAGTAATAACTGAATAAACAGAAATGATCAGCTCTAAATCAGTGCATGTGTATTATTTTAAATAAATACATGTAGATTATAATGAGCTGTGCGGGATGAGAACAATTATCATCTAGCAATCTGAGAAATGCAACAAGTGTTATGCTGTCTAAGGCTACAAACTCTGTGACAAACGTAAAAATGATGTAGTTCTTGATTCTCATCTGCGCTTCAAAGCTCACGTATTTGTGACTAAGGCAAACAAACAAACAAAACAACAAAAAACAACCCTCCAGGTGTTGTGGAAAGTCTGGGTTGAAATAAGTGTCTCAAAATTGATTCCTGTCTTTAATAGGGCTAAGTAAGGCAAGGAGGTACCTTGAGACTTTTTATGGCTCATGAAGAATAGTTTTGAATAGACAGAAGACATCTGGGAGAAGATGGTTTGTGGATGGTGGGTTGTACAAAGAAGCTCTACTTTTTTCTAATATACTCATGACAAATCTATCCTAGTTTTACCATATTATTCTTTAGTAAGCTATTTTTGTAAAATAAACTAACAAATACTATGCAGTGCAGCAGCTTGGTTCTCAAAGTTTGGTATGGTGGGGAAGTAAGAACCCCAGATGCCTCCTCCTGATGTTAAGAAAGAACGAAAGATTCCTCTTACTTGTTTTTAAAATGAAACAATCCAGTTTTGAGAGTTGCCCAAATATCAGCCACCAAAAACTTGCACTTTGTTTTGGTACTTTCTTTATTGCTGCTAAATTCAGTAAGACAAGACAACAGACCTCACAGAAACTAAGATCAGCATACAAGGCTAAAATGGACTGAAGTTATAAAACAAATGTAAAGCTACAGAGAGCTGATAAGACTAGAATCAGAAAGAGACATAAGTTACCAAGCCATTGGCTGCTCTGTATAAGTTAATAGGCCACAATGAACAAGAATTTAGATTATTTTTAACACTGTCCAAAGAGGCTTCTATGCTGTACATCCAAAGAGTCAAATACAATGAAAGTTAACCCTCTTCTAGTAAAGCTCTGATATGAAAGTAAATAGCAATGGCTCCAGAAAGCAGAAGAAAGACAAGAAGGTACAGTATACTCACTTTTTGTCAGTTCCACTTGAGAGCTGAGGCAAGGCTTCCAAAGCTTGCTTAAAGCTCAAGCTGTAAGGAAAACAAAAATACTCATATTCCCCTGGTACAAGTCTCACCTTTCGGTTTCTATCATTTCATGGAAATACACTGTATTTTAGCCCTTCTTACTTCAATACAGTAACAAAACTTTAACTTGGCACTGGATGTTCAGGTGCAAATTAAACACAAAATAACCATGGGCTCAAGCAGGTCTCTCGACTCTCCCAATGTGATACAGAACAGAGACAAACAGGAAATGTTCAATCTGCCACTGATTTAAAACAGTGCCTAACACCTCAGACCCCTGAAGGATTACGGATAGTAGCTACCCTGCCTCATGCCTAGAACTAAGTGAGCATCAGAGTGTGAACCACCAATACAATGTTGATTTTGGCCTGCTGTGCTCAGTCCTCAAATCACAGCACTCTTCTCTACAGAAGACGACGTAGAGAGATTTGCACTGTACTAACACAGAATCACGGAATAATTTAGCTTGGTAGGGAACTCTGGAGGTCTTCTGGTCCAATCTCCCTCTCAAATTAGGGACAACCCTGAGGGTACAGGAGGTTTCTTGGGGCCAAGTCAAATTTTGAGCATTTCCAAGGAAGGCAGTTCCACACCTCTCTGAGCAACAGGTGTGGAACAGAAGTGCAGGGAATGATGCAACTCCTGCACAGATTGATATAATCTTCTCAACAAAACTAAAATGGTGACTTATGCCAACTACTGCCAGTGAAGAGTCCAGGAATAAAGAGGCATCTATGAAGGTCCAGCTTCCACAGTTCAGTCTGTAGAATCATATGTTTATGAGAGACAACAGCAATTCCATTTTATCCAATATGGGCTGGTGTTAAATAGCTTACATTTACATCTACATCACTCTCAGACACTCAGAACAGGGAAGCAAGTTTTTTAGAAATTGAATTCAATGACACCATAGAATACCATCACACGTGATATAAAGACACACAAGTTCTGTAATGCCTCCTACAAAATACTGGTCAGGTAAGAAGACTAAATAGCAATCCGTGGGAGCATGTAATGTCAATCCTACCAAAAGTGCAGGCAATTGAAAAAACAATGAATGAACATGCCCATATTCAGACCAAGAAACACTCACTCAAACGTCAATGAATCAGCTTTACTCAAAACTGCTGACAGCTACCATGGTTTATGTTTTTACATGTCTTGACTGCATCAACCACTGATGCTGCTAATGCTTTTCTTTCTCCATTATATTACTGTATACGTGAGCATGTCCTCCACCTGTGGCCTTGTACCCTACTGACAAATTGCTAAAAGCCTTTTGAAGGTTTTCATTCTAATAGACAGTGTAAAGCTGAATTCACTCTCCCATATGAAGTGTGTTGAAAAGGAGAAGGGTAATATACAAGCTTGTGGAAAGCCCTATTCTCCATAGGGGATCCTATCAGTGTCTGGTTCCACGCTCTTGAAGTGCCTGGCAGACTCTTTGTGGTGTACTTTAGGACCACTGAAACAAATTGGATGAAACTCAGTAACAATTTCTTTTGCTATATTTCCTTCCCAAGTCAATTAAGAGGTTTTTTTTTTTTCCCCCCCCTCTCCTTTGGTAAGGATGAGGAATACCTGGTTTTGTCAACAAATTCAAATCAACTGATAAAGCTTTAGAAGTAATTAATTTTCCACATACATATGTAGTATAACACATACTTGAATCAATCTCTTGAAAATCCTTAATTTACATAATGTATTTTTGCATGTTTACCAAGGATTCCATTAAATTGAAACAGCAGAAAATAAAACAGAACTTACTTGCTTTCGGGAGTTAGATATATGGCCACCGTATCCCTCAAAGCACAGATTTCAAGTCTTGCCTAAAGACAGAAATACAAATATTGAAACAATGACATAATGTCTTCCGATCAAAAGAATACCATTATCCCAAAGCTTCATCTTTCTCAGAAGCAAAAACTAAAACACGCTGCAGTTGTGAGCAACCTCGACCTGTAACAGTTTGTTTCCTGTATTTTTGGTTGCCACGCTGCTCCGTCAGTTAGGAGACTGCAAAAAGGAACAATTTCATACTTTTGATTCAAGTCAAACTGTTTGTACAGTCACTACGCAGCAGTGTAAAAACATTGGTTTGTCTCCCAGTAACAGTAATGAAGCTTTGATTCTGCTCTGTCTTTTCTGTTCTGTGATAATAGAAAGGGAGAGGGATGCTATTAAAAAAACAAACAAAAAAATAATACAGTGACTTAACTTTTCACTGTATATGGCTTGGCCAGGGAGGAAGGAAACAGAAGAGTACAAAAGCCTGTCAATATATGTTTTATTCTTGGCTTTGCTGCTGAATTTATTTTTTTTTCCACCAGATGAGGAAGTAGAATGGTTCTGGTCTGCTTCTTGTTTGTCACCTGGTGAGCACACAAGCTTGGGGATGTGACTCCTGCATGGTACAACTTGTCTAGGTATGTGGCAGGGGGTTGGAACTAGATGATCTTTAAGGTCCACTCCAACCTAAGACAATCTGTGATTCTATGATGATTTTCACCTAGACCTCCACCATACATAACGGCAGACATTGAAATCAAAGATTAAACGAAGTTCATAGATCTTTCTTCAGTCTTTGAAAAATAATTGTTCTCATCACAGAAGTTTTATGTGAAACAAAAATATTCTGAATGTGATCAAGCATTTCATTTGAATTGTAAATTGAATTTCATCCAAATTCAGTTCTTATTCATCATGAAGGTACAATTTACAATTTAATCCAGTTAGTAATTACAGATGTACATTTAAACCAAATTTATATTACTTTTCCAAAACAGAACTTTTATAATGCAACATAAACACTTAATTCTGATTCTAATTAGAAGTTTTGGCTTTTCTGTCTTCTCCTTATCTCTCCCCTAGGTAGAAAGCCAGCAGAGATTTATGCTTTTTTTTGTGCCAGAACTTTCTGGCACAAAATACAAGATAGCTACCCACCAATTTTATACCCATAAGAAATGCTTTTCTCACCACAGAATGTTTCACCTTTTTCTCCAAGCTGAACAGTCTGGGACTTACTCAAGTCCTACACATGAGATTTTGGAGTTTTTCCTAAGTTTTAGGAGACAGCAGTAGAATATCCTGAGCTGGAAGGTATGCACAAGGATCACTGAGTCCAACTCCAGTACTGTGGGACAGTGTCACATTCTCAGGTATCACAGTCTAAATAAACATGGTGTAAGGGAAAACCTTGCGAAAATATGGGCCATTTGATGTGAGTATACAGATTCAGCCTTCTCTTAGGGAACAGGTCTCTTGATCAGTCTGACCAGGCCCAGATCACTCCCATGCTACTGTTGCCTGCCTTGAGTGACATACGATTTTCAGTGTTCAGAGGAACAGAAAAGGACCACGTGCATGAAATTAACAGAAGGGAGAGAAAAATTCCTTTCATTCATGGGTTAAGGCAGCAAGTTCATATGATGGGTCATCTTGTCAAACAATAATGATATACAGGTACCTTTGCTGCTGTTCATTGATGCTGTTCTAAACTAGCAGTAAACTGTATTTGGCTGTCATCTTCCTATGTAAATTGTCTGTCACACAGCAATTAGAAAATAAGGCTTTCATTTGGTTACTTATTTTCCCATGATAATGTAAGAACGCTGTCACAGACAATAAAAAATGGGGTTTGGGTCTTCCTGTTTGTAAGTGACGGTAATCATTAAACCAATGTGATTTGCTTTTTAATACTTATTTTTTTTCTTTTAAATCTTCCTTATAGAATCCTTTAAAACTTACTCAGTAGTAAATACAACTACCAGTTCAGTCACAAATGAAGAGGGCAGCGTAAGAGCATCTGATGTACAGAAATAGTACAACAGGCAAGTGATCAGTTCTGCTAAGACCTGAAAGATCCAACCACATTGCATTTTCAAGATTTTAAATGTCAAAATACCATAAAATAGTTCTTTTTCTCTTTTAAAAAGAATTGTGACAGGACAAAGACAGTTTAACAACATTTCAAACAAGTATCATTATGGTGGTTTGGGTGACTTGATCTAGTGATAAACATTCCTGCCCATGGCAGGGTGGTTGGACTAGATGATCCTTAAAGGTCCCTTCCAACTCAAAACCATATTATGATTCTGCAGTGCTTTTTATCTTACAGGATATGTGTAATCCTTTATGCACTTAGACATAAAGACAATGCTAAAATATAACTAAACCCATGAACTAATATCCCAAACAGTATTCATCCATAAATCTTAGAAAGAGGTTGCAGTGTACTAATCTTTTTTACTTCATTTTCACTGCTACAAAAAACCCAACAAATACACAGGTTATACTGCTCTCCGTCCTAAACTCCATTGCTTGACAGAACAAAGTATTCAGCTACCTGTAAAGCTCCATTTTTGCTGAACGACGAAACACATTGCATCAGCCGACTCAGTTCTTCAGAGACTGCTTCTACAATCCTTGACATTACCCGAGGAACTAAATCTTTGGAAATGGTAAACACCTGATTTTTATAAAATGAGAATCATGAGCACATTACCTATATTAAAAGAAATAATGTATAAAGTAACATTTTGTTAAAAAAAAAACATTAAACACTTCGATCGAAGGGACCACTGTATTTTTTGTTAATGGGCAAAGAAATTCAAAGTAACTGGAACCTGAAGCATTTCTTTTGACACTTGCCCCATGCTTTGACCAATCACCTCTGTTAGCAGCAGTCTCAGCTATACAGTGTATGATAATGACCACTTCTTTGCAATGCCTAAAAAAGTGATACACCAAAATATCTGTTCTCCCGTGATGAATGCGGGTAGTCAGGTGGCTATAAACAGACTGTTTTGTGGATTGCACCTTTAATTCAGGACTGGGAGACTGACTGACCTGATTATGCATTCAGTAACGTTTTAAAAAGCATTTTACAATTTCTTATAGAATCCTTTAGATGTGGCCAAGACTCAGCTGCACATTTGCCTCATCACAGTCAAATGGCAAGTGTCTTGATGCTCTCTGGTGGAGATGAATCTTTGAAAGGGTTTGAGAGTACAATGGTGGCTTTTCATTCAGATTTTTTTTCCTACTGAGAGTTGCTAATTTCCAGGCAAAAACATTACATGTTACTGTTTTTTCCATGCATCAAGACTACCCTCTAAACTATTTATTTGTACAGCTTTTTGAAGTGATGCTTGGATCCGCCATTCGAGGTCCAGAATAGCAACTGCAACATAACATCACCATCACCACAGAATTTATTGTTAGATCGATGCCTAAAAGAAAACCTGAAGTAACTATCTTCCTTAAAGCTTACAATAAAGAAGTGAGAAATTGATGGTGAATTAATGTATGGCGTTCTACTCAGTATTGAGAAAATGCAGGCTAAGAGGCTGGAACATAGGAGGAAGTGAGATTATAGGTTAAACAGATCACGAACTTACAGGTGAAGATAAAGCTGTATTAAAACTGTATGGGGTTGGGGGAAAAGATGACAAAAAGTACTGAAGATAATGTGACTAGAGTGGTATAAGAAAGAAAAAGAACTGGATAGAATTTTTAAGAATTGCTTGCCCAATTTCTGCTTTAAAAAGACCTAAAGAATTAAGTAGTTGAATGTTTTTTTCTCTTAAATGACGTTAGACGAGGAAATATAGTAATTAGAAGAAGATATTCCTATATGTATGCAGAAGAAACTTAAAGGAAAGAAAAATGAATGCAGAATTCTTAATCAATTTCCAGTGATTTCAGAAATGAATTACACACTGGGGACCTATGAGGTCCTTTCCAAACGGGCAATTTGCACCACGGGCTAAACAAGTTGATCATATATAGGAGGGCTGCTCCAAAAGTAGTATCTCCACAATGTTGGTGCTATGGCAGTAGAAGTTGAACCTTCCCACTGATACTCCATTACATGTTGCTGCTGTGTGACAGAGGGCAGCAGAGGGGCAGTCTGACAGAATAGCATCTGACATGGAATAGCGTATGAAGCATAGTGTGGAACTGAATTCTTTCATGTGGAAAAAAGGGCACCCACTGGCATTCACTGACACTTGCTGAATGTTTACAGAGACCGAACAGTGGATGTGAGCACAATGAGGTGGTGGGTGGTGCATTCCAGCAGTGAGGAAAATGCCAGTGGGTCACCTCTGCTGGTGTGGATGTTTATGGCATGCAGGCTCTTGTTCATCACTGGTGAAAATGCATAGCTGTTAATGATGACAGCGTTGAAAAATGGTGTTTTTGAGCTGAGAATCTGCTCTAACAAATAGTCTTACAGCACTTTTTGTATCCATTGTAGTTTCCAGAGAAATAAATAGGAGGCGTTACTTTTGGAGTGACCTAGGTATACCACTGTTACCACCGCTAATTCAACACACAGTCTACTTTGTGTTTTGACCCACGCAAGCTAGGCAACTGACATACTTATCAGTACAGTGAAAAAAACCCCAACATAATAATTTGTAAAGGGGTCATCTTATTCAGCAACAAATACCGCAGAGCAATTCAATACAACATACTAGGAACACACATACAAATCTTCTACTGAGAAGAGAGTATTTGTGCCCCTAACAAGCACTCTTGATGTTACTATACAGAATACATGAAAAAAAAAGTTCTCAGCAACAGTGAATCATCACAAATTTGCAATCCAATGCCCTTATTTTGATTTCAGTTAAACTTGAATTCAAAGGCAGGAAAACAGTTTTCTTTCCACTTCAGATCATGCTTGCTGTTCAGCTGATGGTTAATTTTCGCTGTTTCAAACTACAGAAACTCACAGCCTTGTGAACTAAACTTAAATCTTACCCAACTAAGAGAATTTTGCCAGAAAACGGTGCAAATGAGAGTTTCATCTTGACACACGTTTTCATATTTCTGCAATTTTTCACATATCAAAATGTATGAAGCAACACACAATTTGGGCCAAAATCAGTATCAATCTTAATAAAGTCAGTAAGGCAGTGCACTTTTCTGGAGCATAATTTTACTAAGTATGGTCTGTTACCAGGATTAGCTAAATAAGTCAAAGGTGGCTCTGAATCAACTAAAGCTCATTTTTATTAATTTTAACTATGCTGAAAAGCTGCAATAACAAATAAAGTCCATGTTGGTATGTATTTCTCTTTACCTCTTCATTACAAAGCATGAAAACTGCTATGAATACACACAGAAAATCAAGCAAAAAGTATTCCAAGTGATAAAATTAATTTTTTTGGAAAATATTTAATTTACTATGATTTTTTTTTCAATTTAATGAGTAAAATAAAAACGTCAAGTGAATCTTATCAGGTTTTAGATATACGTGAGAGGTAGAACAGCTATATTAGTGATATTTTGGAGGTGTTGCTGATAACATAGTAATACTATTACAAACATAACACCATGAACAACAGTAATCTGAAACACTCTTGGCGGTCAGAAGAAAGGAGCTTATAGAAGAAGCTGCAATTTAACTTACTGTAGACAACTGCTGCACAGAAAGAAAATTGCTCCATAAAAGACCAAATAACTGCAACTCTAAAAGCTGATTAGTTTAATAATATATATATTTTAATATACACTCCCTATCATGAGCCACTGTGCAACTAAGTATTTCGAAGGCTGTGTCATACAGAGACTTAACAATTTGTGTTTAGCTTTTCACTTTTTATCTTATGTACAAGAATATGACATATATAATGCCTTTTCACTACAAATGATATATATTGAAAATTTCTTTGAAGGTGAGCATTATGTTCACCTCTTTCTCCCCCTCTTCCTCCCTCTGTCTCTCTCCTTGCCCTGTATGGAAAGGGAAGCACACAGCTTTAGATTTTGGCTTTCCTCTTCTTCATCAGAGAATGGAAAGAATAAAGTACTCCAAAACGAATAATGGAGTGCCACTGAGGATAAACAGGAACTATTTATCACTTTCTGCCTTTAAAAAAGTTTCATACTTGGTTGGCTAAAACTAACCCGAAGCACTTATACCTATAACGAAGATAATTCAACAGATGGATAACTTTCAAAGGTATGAAAGACAGAATTTACCAAGCACAGCACACTGAAATTATTTGTATGAATGTAAGTATCAAACAATCTGAAGTTTTCTCACCTCTGCATGCACAGCAATGATATTCACTAACGCTTCTTTCAAATAGTTTCTGACACCTGAAAATAAAAACAAAAAAGGTAATTAATTACTTTCATTCTGTTGTCTCAACGAAGTCATAACATTCTCCTGTTCAATACTGTACTATTTTTTTTTTCATTCTTTTCTTTTACTTTTGCAATCAGAGGTAGAAAGAGAAAGTTCCATAGCCACACAACTAGTCTATTTCCTTTTTCAAATCAAATGGAGAAAGGCACATTTCCCTACAGCAAAAGCAGGTTCCTGTTTCAGTATTCTTCTCTGGCAACCCAATTTCACCACTGTGAAATTTAATGAAAACCTAGCATCGTTAAGAAATAACTTCTGGATGTCTAGCTGGAAGACATGTACTGCGGCAGAGAACATGCACTACAACTTGGTAAATTCTAAGGAAATAGAAGACAAGGGCTTCCACACAGTAATCCTTTACAACACTACATATATAAATGTATAATTATAGATGGAAATAGCAAGAAATTTTGTTTCTCTGAAAGTGGTTCAGAAGATATTACTCATGACAATTTATAAGAAGATGTCACATCTTAGTAGAAATTTCCTCTTGGGGAAGGCGAAGAAGTCAAGCATTTTATTTACCAAGCATATGAAATGATTGTCAATTTAAACCATAGTCCGAATAGGAGGACATTCAGCAAGGTACGCTTCACAGTTAAGACAGGCTCTGAGTCTCCTATGCTGCTGTGGATCTGGAGTAACTTCACAGAACTAGATTCCAGATCTGGAAGATCTAAAATTTGCCTAATTTGCTTTTCTTGTGACTCACTTTGTAAGCAAAGTCAGATTAGAAAGCATTTAATTCATTAAAGTACATATAAACACTGAAAGTATAACACAGTAATGAGAGGGCTACCAATCCAAATGACAGATCAACTTCTAATTTCAACTACTCCAGCATGAACTGGAGAACGTTCAATGACCCCATCACTCCCTTCAGCAAATTGAAGTTGCAGTAAAATATGAGAATCCTGGACAAAGTCTAGTGAGACTGCATAGCTCAGAGATCATACTGTGATTAACGCTGCTGTTATAAAAATTACAAAGTGGACTTTTAATTAGTTCATCTTATTTACTCCACTTTTCCTCAGATCCTACTATGAAAAATCACTTTAAAAAGATGTACCTGAGTTTATCAAAATGAGATACTCTATAAGAGAATACAGTAACGTCTCACAATTGTCATCTCAGTTGTGGTTAGATTTACTTTATACAACGAATGCTGCTCCCACAACCCACCCCAAGATCTAAAAGGAGACTCTTGTTCTTTCTTAGACAATTATTATGGACAAATATTTTATAAGAGTAGAACAAAAGGAAAACAGGACCCCCTTGCAGGAGGTACCACCATATATTTCCTGTGTCTATACCATAAGACATTATGCAGGCTAGAATTCAGACTGGAGGGTTCTTTCTGAAGCAGCCACAGATCTCTTGAGGGATACAAGAGTGTTTGGGTGAAGGTGGAGGGAGAGGTGCTGGGTGATAACTCCTGTTACAACCTGCTGACAACATGCAGCTGAACTCTGCAGCCAGATCTGTGTATACAAACAGCCTCCTTTCAAAAGTTCATGGCGAAGAGGCAAGCATTGAAAAAGACTTTACTGTTTACTTTCTGAACATACAGAAGAGTCACAATCTTTCTAGACAGAATGTTCAACTTTCACTTTGGAAGAAATGCAAATAACTGTCAAAGGTAAAGAAAGAAAACAAGCATTTCTGACATATTCCAAAATGCCTCTAATGTCTTTTGTTGTTATCTTTACCATTCTCCTTGAAAAAACTGTCACTCTTTCCATTTCAAGTAACCAATAACAAAACAAACAACACAGTATACTAGGTTGCAAGCGTGTAATTTCTTGTTATCTTAGTAATTTTTTGCAACAAGAAAGGGAGGGAGGAATAAAGCGATAGCAGAAATTTTACAAAACTTTTTTTTTCCTCCTGTGTAACGTGCAAAACAAAGTAAGGATGCTACACACCAGTACTTGAACCACACCAAAGGATAACAGGTATGTGTGGAAATGCAACACCCCCTTCCTTTTCCTCTGCTGCTGCTCTCCTCCTGCTTCACCCTGCCCCAGTTTAAATCCTTCAAAGACTTTGTATCACAGAGGATAAAATTTGCATCACCGCCCGTAGCCAAACACAACTCCACGAGGCACCGAATGGTGGTATGCAAATCACATCAAGAGGTACAGGGCAGATTTAGGGGCTGGTCTGCAGTTAACCTCAGGGTGCAAAGCTTTAATTCAGTCTTCAAAACTATGCGGTATTCAGCTCCTGGTTGTATTCTAGCCTCATCTTGTGACAGGAGGATCTTTCACGTGGAAATTGCATGTTTTTACTTTTGCACAAAAACAATGCAAGATTAAGGCTTATATGGTCTCTTTCTCTAAGGATACTTGAACACTGTCAGAGCACGTTCATTAGTTAGTCAAAGTAATACTCTTGAACCAAGCTGCATTTCTTCATCCCAACTGCTTCTTCTCCAACGCAGTAGCTCTCACACACTCCAACTCTTGTACAGCTGGGAGCTGCAATGGAATTACAGAGAGGGGGGCTGCTGCGTGAAACAGGGAGGACAGGTTCGTGTCCTAAAGAGAGGAGGCCAGCTGGCTGAGCTGGGAAAGGCGTTATCAAGGAGGCGAGTGAAAAGCTGGGATGCATACAGACTGAACGAGGTGGGTTGCATAAGAGGGTGCTGTGGTTTGAAGGAAGAATCCTCATTTCCCACCCATCCCACCAAAGCTCCTGAGGTAGCATGCCTCTTCGTGTGCTTTTAAGCAGCTTGGCTCTGGATAGGAGTTGCTAATTCTGCCTGCTGCTGCTGAGAGCATCCAAATTAAACAGCTTTTGACTGTGCTAGTGAAGGTTGCCTGTAACCTCTGTGTGAAGAAACCTTCCATAACAAAACTAGTTTAAAACTCAGTCACTGAGTTGGGGGCTAAAACGAGGTATTGTTAATTTGTACAAATGTGAAACACCAATGTCAGCGAAACGAGCACCAGGTTTTAGGTATCTCTGCCTGAGGCAGATTACATAATTACCATAAATGGAATAAAGATGGAACCTATAGTAGAAATGAAGTGACAACAGCGTACCTAATGTACACTGCTAGCCCATCCCAGCTGTAAGATAAAACTGTTAACTAAAACCTCAGTGAAAGGGCATAAGCAGATATTTTATTCTGCATCCTTTTCCTTACATTTGTCCTTGCACAAAAGGGTGAGCAGGGAGGTTAAAGAAGACTACTTCTTTGCTGCAGTGCCAGTAGCTAGCAGTAACAAGATTTTCCTGAGGCTGTGATCTCAGAATCAGGAGGCTCAGCATAAGCTCAAAGATGTCCTCAGCTTCTTAGGCTTTGCAATTTAAGAACAAAGAATTAAAAACAAGCTGTGCTAATTAGTAGGAACGCTGTGCAGCTTAGAGGCAGCCCATGCACATGAAGCTGTAGTTGCCTTAATTGCAGCACCTAATAGTCTAAAAGACCCTGTCTTGGTAAGCTAAATCAACCAAAGATGGAGAGGGGGCGCAACTGTACTCCAAAAATGCCAGTAAGTGAAGGTAGTCAGGGAGAGAAGGGAAAACTAGTTGAGCTGATGAACAATACTGGAACAACAAAGAAAGGTATAACGGAATGGACCATCAGTAAATTTAGGCTGGAAAATAAAAGTAACCACATAGCAGGTTTGATCTCATTTTGCTATTTAATATGTGGTGATATGAAAACCATTGCAATCTGGGAGTCAGTTTTCTATCTTGAATAGAGTGTGAATAAAAAGGGCATTTCCCCCCCAGTCCTTCTTTTTTGTTATTTATGAAGGATTTTCATTTTTGCATTTGGAGACAAAGCCAAACACATCTGAATGTCAGGACCTGCAGGCATAGTTAATAACAATACCATATTTTGAACTACAATTAGAAAATATCAAATTTCTGATTTATATCACTGCACTGTTTGTGGCAAGCTTTGTTGAAGCAAAGTATTACTTTTCTGGAGTACGATTCAGTGGAAATACAAGCAGTGGCATCCAACTGTGAATTTGTTGTGAAATTCATTTCAAAATGAAAAAACTCTGTCTAGAATAGAATTTTTGTGCAGCTTTCTCTACAACTATTCAGCAGCCCACACAATTACAGTTTTTGGGACACCACGCTGCCAGTTCTATTATACAGCACTGAAAGGTAATGCAGCATATAACTGTAGGTTGCAACTATTACGCTAATCAAGTGAAACATAACATTCTTAAGTCTAAAATACCACTTACTAAGATTATTGAAGCACAAATACAATACCTTTTCCTAGTTTCTGACAGAAACGTGTTAAAGAAAGTCTCAACAAACCCTTGCAATTTCTCTCAGGAAAATGTTATTATTCTGTTAGAGCACAAATGCAGTCCACTCCCACTCTATTCTTAACATCGAAGAATCTGACTTGCTGGAGAGTTCTAGCTTCCATTAACAAAGAGCCATTAATGCTCTAAAGAAAAATGGATGGGAAGACTTAAGATGTAAAAGTGAAGGACAGTTTCAGCCATCAACTACCACAATGGCTGACAAACTTTAAAATAGCATCTTCCAATTTTGGGCCCTCCACTGTACTTTTTGCTGGTAAAACATCTAGCAAGTTTATCCATTAAATTTAATTTTCATTTTACATCACCGATTAAAATTTTTACAAATGAAATCTGTCAGAAAGCCTACATCTATGAGCAATTTTAATGATACTGTAAAGCTGTAGCAAGGATGACTGTGTGAACTATGGGAAAAGGAAAAAGGAATAAGAGTTGTGGTTCTGCGGATTAACAGAAACTGAACTTCTAGCCCGCCAGTGCAGGAGTCATTCAGGAGACGTTCCGAGGGTGTAGTGCTATCAGTTGTCCCACATGCAGTTCTAAGAGCTATGTTTCCTCCAAGTACTCAGATGACAGCATTCTACTATGAAACCTCCAAAGTGACTGAATAAGCATGCAAAAGTTGGAACTGCAATGTCGTATGTGTAATTCTAAGACGCAAAGAAGCTGCCAACATTTGCACGCACAAACTGAGCAAAAGCTGCACACATGCTACAAACAAACCCACAGGATGATTTTTTTGTGTGTGCCAGAAGCCAACTCAGTTCTTCAAACGATCCCAAGAGTAAGAAAAGAGGATATGAATACTAATCATTTTTCACCTCTTCTGCAGGCTAGAAAACTTGAGTTCAAAGAATGAGTTGTCATCCTGCTAGGGCAACAGAAACACACAAGAAAGTGTGTTTGCAGCTTAAGTTTGACATATTTTAACTCAAGTGAGAAGGGGATCTTATTTGAAATGATCAGTGCTGCTGGGAGGACTGGGAAGCAAACCATGCCTATTCTGTGAAAAGGAAGAAGGCATGATAAAAGCACGCCACCGTTTAGGAAAACAGGCAGAGTCAGAAGGTACCTCAATTCAATGGCAATAAACCCCACACCTGATGAGGATTAGAGAGTACAAGGGGAAAAAAGAAAAATGGTTCTGATGTAAACTCACAGTCAAAATCAAGCAGGAGTATTAAAAGCAGCTTCACTTCTGTGGAGGAGTTAGAAAAGCGATTTACTGGAAGCTCTACAGTTCATCTGCCACTAAACCCCAGCTTTTCATTTTTTAAAAAGCAAAGATAAGTTTTCACAAAGATGTACGTATGCTTCTTTATGCATTGACCAGCTACCAGACCTCTTCTGAGTGAGTCGACCTAAACTCTGAGAGACTGAAACAGAAATGAGTCTTGGGCAGGCATAGAGCCACCAATTTAGGAAACATCAGGGAGCATTCTGGCCTCAGTAGGAGGCCAGTACTTGCTTCAGCAAGTAATTGCTTCTGATGGCAGCAATGTTTTTCAGTGCCTCTGAAAAGCGAGTGCTGAATTTGCTGGCCTTGAGGCTTGAACATGACTTGGTACAGCTAGGAAAATTGATGCCTGGGAGCCTGCAACTTCAAATTTTAAAGCCATCCAATTGTATGCAGTATTTGTACAATTTATTGTTCTATTTGGTGAGTTATGCCAGTAACAGTCAATTAGTCTGAAAACTTTTTTTGCCACATTACTTTCTCATAAAAACTTTCCTCAAAAATAACAACAAACAGAATTTGTCGGTTCAGAAAGATGGATGTTTTTTGTACCTACCTGCATTCGATACCTGACGTTTCATTTGCTATGCTAGAAGTGAATTTAAGAATGACAGCACATAAAGAAAGGTAAACAGGGAAAAGATTATTTCAGCTGCTCCATTTTAAGGAATGTACCTTCTTTTAAAATTATTTGATATACATTCTCTTCAATTTCATTACACCCTATTGCCAGACTTAACTGAGCTGATATTGGAAGTGTTCATCTCCAAGCTTCAAAAATATAGTGCTGCAACTTTACATCTGTCACACAGAGTGCTTTGAATTGTCAGTTAAGTTCCTGCAGGTCTTCTCTAAGTTTTTAACCTGTTAAATGAAACTGCTGGAAAAAAACCTGCATACATCTATTGCAAGTCGTTAATCACTGCTGTGTAGTGCACAGTAAAAAAGAAACTCAATGACAGCCACAAAGCCATGTAACTTCTTTAAACAGTCTGATTTTAACTGCTAAATTTCCTCCAGGTTCTGGCTGCTGAAGCAATATTTAACAACTGTTTTAACTAGCTACTCTAGCACTATTTCTAGTGTTGTTAGGATGTTTTTCTTTCCTCCAAGAACTCCCTCATATACAAACAGCACTATAGGTGAGCTGGATACCCCATAGGACAGTGGCCTATTTTTATGATGGCAGTTCTTGTAACTCCGGACCTCACTTTGCAACACACTAAGCAAGACCCACCCTACTTGGCAGAGCCTTCTCGGGAACCTGATGGCTCAACTGAAGACTCCTGACAAGCTGAGCTGTCCAGTGCCCAAAATACATCACAGAATTTCACTTTCCTACCCAACCTAACCTTACCCATAACTTCTGACTCAAAGCAAATAATATCTATATGAAAACTAAAAATATAAACAGGTAAGACAATGGGTAGGAGGGGGAAGAGGCATTAAAAAGTGAAACACTATCTGAGGTCACAGCAGGTCAGCAGAGAGGTTAATGCTGTATGCATGTAAGTTGCTAGAAAGATTTTAAATAAATCAGTGCAAACATGCCCTGGTACACAAACCCTTAAGAGATATGCGGAACAGCTCAAGGCTTCCTGCACTTATAGATGACTGCCTGAGACTAGAGCAGGAGAAACCTCTAACCATCGACTACCCTATCCCACAAATCAAATGGGAGGCAGCACAGAATAGAAGTCCAAAGAAAAACGGACGTGCAGCATTCTGAATAAACATAATTTATAATATAACTTAGTTGGGCTACAGAAACACAAAGTATGTACAGCAAAAATTATTTTACATTGTGCTGGTGTTGTAAGGCAGTTTGAAATACATTTCTATAATGACTCTTTCAAAATATTTCACTTCGGTTTGAAAAAAAATATACAAACAATTTGGATTTAGAATTAAGCACTCAGAATTACATGAAAGAAGGTTGCATGTACCATTAATGAGATCAAGAGCATGCTCGGGACTATTAAAAATGCATTTGAATTAAAGTGTTGTTTCTCAAAACTATTTAGAAATCTAACATTGACAATCAGGGAAAATTTAATGTGATTGACAGACTGCTTAATTCAAACATATGTATTAAATGAAAGAATGAAAGTTCTCTTACAGATGAGAACTGTACATTTCTAGAACAAGAAATTCAATTTGCCTCATTAGAAAATGCTCTGAACTATTTAATATTTCTGAAAATAATTCTAATAGCTAGCTACTATTTCCAATTACTGCGATGAAAACAATACTTCATTTAGAAAAATAGTCTTCTAATTTCCAAGAAGCCTGAATGTTTCAAGATAGTCTCCTAACCGTGGAATAGAAAGAAACCTAACTTGTTTGCAGACATGAGTCTTTCATGAACTGTAGCACTTGTATATGAGTATGTCATGCTACTTTACTAAGTGTCCCCACCCACACAGTGTTATCACCTAACCCAACACCCCACAGATGTTAAAAAGATAAAAAAAGAAGTAGAGACGTGACTGGGAATTTCCCCATGGACATAACAAAGCAGTTCACCTCTACTCTTTACAACAGGTTTCTGCCTTCAGAGACGGTTGATAGGAAATTAGCTTCTACTACTGGTACTTTCAGTGGCCTGTTTTCTGAATTAAGGTCGTTAGACAAGCCTATTTTTTTCTAATTACTAAAATCTTATTTTTTTTTCACATTTTGTTCTTTTCCTCTGATAAAAACATTTCTAGTACACTGCCAGATCCCAATAGTACAACACCAATGTCTGACAGTAACTCTAAAAATAGAACTACACGAGGTCACAGCCTTTACCACAACTAAAGCTGCTTGATTTATTACACTCTCCTCCTTTTGACTCAAATAATTTCCAAATTGATTTTTAAAAAGCTAATAATTACATCCAGTCAAAAAATAACGAGCAGTGCAAAGAACGACCCTCAGCTGAATGCTATTGCTTCTGCTCTCTCCAAGGAAAGAAGCACAGACAACACCTCTTAGAGGAATTAAATGGATACCATCAGCATGGTCAGTAAATCTTTTATTCCACAGTAAGATTTACGTAGTCTGATTCATAGAACTACTTTTGCTACCTCCAAACACGATCATACATATTATTAAAAATATGTGCGTAGCATTAACAAACGAGCACAATCCTAAGTGAAAGAAAGAGTGAAGTTGAAGGAAAGTCATTATTTAAAATTAAAGTAGGACTGAAGATACAATTACAGTATTCACAGACTTTTATGGATTCATTTGATACATCTTAACCAACTGAACTGTAATACCAGCACATCAATGTTATTAAAGCAGAAAAAACAGACGGTGACTCCACAGCCTCATTTGAATTTAACAAAGAACATGAAAAATTTTCTCTAGGCCACTTCCTGCTATTGCTGGAAACATTCCCTCCTTTAAGCAGAGATGGATTTCAAGGTACTGTACTTACTGTTGTTTTCAGAACACATTCAGAAGAAAATGTGAACGTGTAGGCAAACTGGAAACTCTCTGGAGAGATTACCCACTTACTTAACCACATTTCCTGTTTTTTTAACCCATTTGTCCTAAGTCAGTCCTTAACTACTGACAAAAATAGATACAAGTGTGCCATAAATAGTTCATTAGTGGGTCTTTCTTGGTAAGACTGAAAATGTTTTGATAAATCTATTGTTCATACTAGCTCCATACTAATTAAAGTGAATAGGAGTAATGTTTACTTGAAATTCTCCTCTGCATAACTCATGGTAATTATGATCATACAACACCTTAGAAATCAGAGCGCTAAAATACTAATACTGACCTAAAAAATATCTATTGAAAACTGAAATTTAATGAAGAAGAAATAATTTGTAAAGTATCTGGGAAAATGATTTAAAAAAATACAGTTCTGACACAACTGAGAACAAAATGAGAACAAAATCTAATACCTGTGAGTCAGGGTCTGGCCAAATACTTTGAGATCTGAGAAACAGAGCACTGCAGTTTTGAATTAGTTGCCTTGCTCTTACTTTCAGCCATGAATGATATTGTTGATGTAACACACTGAATGTCACTAGAAAGACTTGACACAGGTAGCCACAAAACTATTTTCCAGAAACTTTAAAAGTAAAGGCTTTCAAGACTTACATTATTTGTACTTTTTGAACTATTTTAATTCAAACAGTAAAAATTATGTCATGATGTTCAAAGAACCTGAGCATTTCTGTGTTTCAGCAGGATAGGTGTAGAGAGAGCTCTAACGACTGCCAATAATGTGGTTAATATCTTCATCAATGCATGAACATCAGTCTACAAGAAGAGGACACCAAAATAACGAGTGATTCTGTGCTCATGTGCATAGATCACACTAAGATGTACTTAGAAGACAAGCTGCTGACACTGTTGTAAATCTGCTGCTGCTTCATCAAACCTGGATCTGAGGTATAACTGAAGAAGTCCGCGATCCAGAATCATAGAATCTCCCAATTTGGATGGGTCCATAAGGATCATTGAGTCCAGCTCCTGGCTCCACACAGGACCACCCAAAAATCAGACCGTATGTCTGAGAGCATTGTGCAGACATTTCTTGAACTCTAGCAGCTTGCGGCCATGCCCACTGCCCTCTGGTGCAGAAATCCAAAAACATAACATTAAAAGTACAAAGGGCATTTTACCAACCAAGACTTGAAGGTCATGAGCAAAGAATGCTTAGTACTACACTGAGAATTGAACCATAAAGACTTTCAGATTACTTGAACTATGTAATAAAATACATTTCAATCTTTTAATCTGGTAATAAGAAATGTAAATGGCAAAAGACAAACAAAAAAAGTCAAAAAAAAATCTTATGCCATACAAATAGCGTATACACAAAAACAACAACAACAAAAAAACAACAAAACTTAATTTTGAGCTTACAGTAGTCCATACATCTTCATGCAAGCATACACAGGTAGCAGTTCACCCACATCCCTACTTGTAAACAAGAGCATCAGTAATGCTTAGCTGAGTGCTTGAGATACAGGACTCATGGAAGCTAGACTTTTTACTGTCATTTAACTATTAAGAACAGTACTTAGTACAGTTAAAGCCATTAAACAGTGTTCTACATGCACAACTGCCCCATCAACGTGGCTGTAACCCACGTAACACAACCAGGATACAGACTAATACAAACACTTCATGAACAATAATATGCTGCCACACAAATTCAGCAGCCCACAAAAAAAATTAAACCTTACTGTATCTACTTCAGCATTAACAGTGTCAGGGTTGTTGAGTCTTTTTTCGTTTGAAATTAAGTGGCTGTGTGACTTAAGGGGAAACTCAACAGTATTACATAATCAAACTATCAGATAGATATTTAAAGTAGCTGATATGAGGTAGATGAAACAAAACTGCGCTATAAGAGAAGACATACTACCAAAACAAAATCATTGTTCTCCCTGAGTGGGAAAAATAAGCTCGAATAACGAAATTCACATACAAGATTCTTAAATACAACAAATCCTCCTTCTTCATATGCACACACTTAATCATGTCTCAGTATTATCTTAAGTTTTCTATTACCATCTGCCAGCAGCAGGATGGCTTGCTAAGCAAAAGCTGCTGTATTATCCTCAAGGAAAATTTCTAATTTTTTTTTCTTTTCTTTAAAAATCAGATTTCCTCCCTCTGCCTCCCTATAATAATCAGTGCATTACATTTTTATGTCCTATTATCACTAGATTTCCTCTTAAGAACAATTTTTATGCTGGAGGCTTTTCTTTTGATACAGCAGGGAATGTTAATAACTAATACTCAAGGTGCTGAAAAATCAACAGAAGACATGTTCCTGGTACGGCAAGGTTGTCTGTGATTTCAGCAGTTAAGGTAGGATTGAGATGCTTCTGTGTATCAACATTTCACAAAGTGGGAACCAAATAGGTGTTTTCTTGCTGCAGAACGTCTGTAACTTTTCAGTCTCTCTAAGTAAGAAAAACACTGAGGCAAGACACACTATGGTACATGAGAGGGGGTGGACTGTTTAAGCACATATATTTTATGTACATAGGTCGTATAACAATGCCACCTATTTATTTCCATGGAAACCACAGCAGACACAAAGAGGACAATAACACTGTTTGATAGAGAAATTCGTATCTACTAAGCAATTTTTCAACTTCGTCACCACCTTTAGCTGCACATTTTTGCTAGTGATGAACGAGAGCCTGCATACTATGCTCGTAAAAAAAAATCTGCATGTCTTGTCTTTCACGTTGCTATCTCCACTGCTGAAATGCACCACCCACTGCCTTGCTTTGTTTACATCTGCTGTTTGATCTACATAAACATTTAGCAAGCATCCATGAACATCAATGGGTGCCATTCTTTTCTGCACAGAGGAATTCAGTGATGCACCTTTGTTTCATATGCACTTTCATGTGAGACGTCATTCTGTCAGACTGCCCCTCTGCTGCCATCTGTCACACAGCAGCAACATATAATGAAATACTGGTGGGAAGGTTCAGCCTTTACTGCCATACAACCAGCATCCACCTCTGATGTCACAGGTCAACATAATAAAACAGGAGGCATTATTTTCAGAGCAGCCCTCATATGTTATGTATATTTTCAAAAGCATCATCTGCACCAACACTTCTCATGAAATAAGGTTGGAGAACACTGTCTAGGAAACTACTTTGTTGCTTAAAAGCCTCTCTGGGTTTTGTCAGACTTTAGAAAAATCAAGAAACCACAGAACACAGCAGGTGGTAGGCTGTGTACATACTGAAGGATTATCACCTTCTGAAACTAGTACCCATGTTCTTAGATAGCCAGTATTCAAACTTTCCAGTACTGTGCTCTGTTTATCATTTACCTATAGGATTTTTCAAATTCTTGACAAGTGAGCCATTGAGGAAAAAATAAATCAATTCTACTTCCTCACAGTTTTGATTTACAAACAGCTTAGTGTAATAACTCACCATTTTCAGTGGTCCCTGCCAATCCCAAGCACGTCTCACTTTATAGATACTCGGGCTGATGCCAAGAGATGACAGTGAGGGGTCAAAGCCAGCAATAAAGACTGACCTCTTTATAGTGCTATCAGATGTCCGATACAGGAGGATTTATGTAACGGCAAGAAGTGAGGATTTAAAAAAAAAAAGTGCTTCACAGTAAAAACAGGGCAGTTGTATGCACCACAAAGATAGAGAATGACCAAACCATTGTAAAAAACAATCATTTCTTTAATTCTAAGGGTATACTAAAAATCAACATCTTTATCACAACTGAGAACAGCTGAATCCAAAAATCTCAAGCAATATTTCCTTTCATTAACACAAACCAAGCACAGTCTGCAAGAATATTAATTTATTTCTTTCAAACACATCATTTTTTAAGGCACCCTGAAGGTGTCCTTTCATGATTTTATAAAACCTAAAATTACTAAAACCTTTCAAAACAGACTTGCTAAGGAAACTGTGTGTTCTTCTCAATCCCTGAAGTTACTGTTACAGTAATAATAGCCTGTCATATGCAAAATGACAGCAATTTCATAAACGAAGAATGGGTTTAGAGATATACTATGTTTATGAATTTACTTTCCTTGTCACTCAAACTTTGTTATTATAAAAAAACAACCATAGCCAATTGATCCAAAAGATACCTGATGTCACAAAGAAAGTACCTGGAACAATACAGATGCTCATATTTTAGTGTCTGGTTATGTCCTGCATCTGTCTGACCAGCGAAGCATATCCCATGCTTACTGACTTAAGACAGATGTACTTCGGTAAGTAAATGAAAAGGCGAACAAGCAAAAGGGAGTATGCACTTTTAAAAAGAGACAGCCTTATTTAAGAACTTTCAAAGTTGTGCTTTGAGCAAAAGGACTACTAGCAGCAATAAGATAAACAGATCTCCTGCCTTTTACCACACATTTCTCTTAGCAACTAAAAAAAATCTACTACTGTCATCAAATTGTATCAATAGTACAACTGTAATAAGTAGGCCAAAGAAACTCTCTTAGATGCAGCACAGATATAACATACAACCTCATACTTTTGGATATTAACAGCACAAAGGTCTGTGAATGTTCCTAACTTAAAAAAGAAACAAAAAACCAAGAATGATCAGTCATGACACTGAAATAAACTGCCTGTTAATATTCTTACTTACTTTTTTCCAAAATACCTATGTGCACCTATGTGCTTGTGGATACAAAGGATTTTTATTTGTCCTTATTAACTGGGTTCAGCAAATCAGGAATGAAATCAAAGCTACAGTATTCGCTTACAAGCAAACAAACAGGTAGCGATGTTCTGCAGCCTTGGTGGAAGTACTAAGTAATAAGAAAGACCTAAGGTTACAGATCTGATGGATGCCTCAGAACATGTACTGGGAGGTTGTACTCTGCTTCATTTCACCAAATTCTCAAATTTAATTTCTATAGTGAAACGTAGTTTCTTTTTCACAGACGTGGTTACCTGTGGTGACTGTAAAGATGCAGTCATAACTTCGACTTTCAGACAGTCCTTACTTTTACCAACGTATGCATTTAAAACTGCAGCATGTACTGAAGTCAAATGCATGTAGGTCAACTAATCCGAAAACTACTTGCAAGAGTATGTTTCACGGCAAGAAATGCCGTAAGTTGGATTTCACAAAGAATTTTATTTATTGGTGCATTTAAACACGCAGTGACTTGGAATCAGACCATAGCAGCTTTTAGAGATGTTACTACAGTAAAAAGAATAATTTGTTGCCTGCTCCTCAGCCAGGAAAATGTTTAAAAAAAAAAAAGATAAATTTTAGCTAAGCACATAGCAACCTAGTAAGACTGCATGTTTATCCTATTTAATAGAGTGAAGGTGAGAACTCACACTAGCTTCCAATGTTAGTGTTTCATAGCTTTCTACTTCCAAGTTTCACCGAATCCCAACTGCATTTTGAAAAGGGCATGGGTTTGAAATGAAGAATGTCTTTGCATGACCTGAACAATAGATCCTTAAAAATTGTTCAAGTCCAAATTTAACATTTGGAAGCTATCTGGACTCAGGAGTGACCCACAATAACTGGAAGGCTTCAGATTTTTCACAGTTCAAAGTAAAGGATTTTAATAATTTTGAATTACTTCAACGGCTGAAGTCTAGCACTGTAATTTTATCCAAACATCAATAAAGTTTAAGTGTTTCATTAAATTTAAATTGCTATTCATCGTGTAAAGAAATTTTAAGCTAATGAAATGATTTTTTTTTTTACTACAGTGGATCTGCTGTTTTGTTAGAAGTCTATCATATTTTCCCACTTAAAAAACAAGAGTTCAAGGGCTTTATAACTTGGCTTCAGAGAGAACATGCTCTAGGCTGAATTTTCTATAGATTTTTTGTACAGAAAGCTGAGACTATCACACTAAAATTTCCATCTTAAAAACATGCGTGTGCGTGCTCTCCAGGGCAGAAAGTGTTACTGAGTAGAAAGCTACTTTCCCATTCTGCTAGCTTAGTTAGCTGTCCAGTGGCAAGATACATTTTGGAGATCATATTTTAATCAGCATTTTTAAAATGTTAAGAAACATAACATCCTTAACTACTGTGCATATTCAGAGATTAGAAAATATTTACGAGCCCTCTTTTGTCCTGAATTCAGTGTGGTTTATACTTTATCATAATCCCCTTATACACCACTTCAAACTGTAACCAGAACATGAACTGACTAGTGTGTTCACAAAGCACATCAAGGCTTTTCAACCTTCCCTGCTGATTTGTCAGGGCAAGTTTCAGTAATTTTTACATAATTCTCTGCATCTGCACAAGTGGTACAGGAAACACTGTATGACCCTTGAAGGATCCTCGCTATAAGTCTGTAGGCATCTTTATCAGGGGAGAATGCACAAAGTTGTGGACTGTTTCTAATTAGTAACTACATGCTGAAGGTTAACACATGAAAAAAAAACAGCACCTATTCTCTGAGCATGAACATGAAGCATAAGAACCATATAGGGAGAAGGCATAATGTTTGTCATTATTCTGGCAGCTCTCTACAAAGACAAGTCTAGTAGAATTTTTCTAGAGCAAAAGTGAAGTTATAACTTGGGACTTTCCATTTAAATAAAAAAATTCTGAACCTGTATAATTTGAGCTAGAGGATTATAACTTAGCTAGCAGCAGCAGAAACAAACCTCTACAACAGATCACTCATTAACAGAAATGAGAACCTCAGTCACCGACAAGTAACAACAGAACACAAGTTTCTCAAATACTGTCACCTGAGCACACTTGACATCTCCCTGCTGCCATGCACACTCTCTTAAACTGGGAACATGGTTTCCATATGACTTACTAAACTGTTCCTCAGTTTCAAGTTTCAGTTTCTACAGAATATCAACCTGCCTTGAGCCCAACTTTTAAAACAGACACCTTGATTTCAACAGGATCTTGTCTTCCCCCAAAATGGTAAACGTAATGTGTGCTGATTGAATACAACTGGTCCAAAAGATACAGTTAAATAAAAAATAGCAGAAAAGAAATATCTCAGTAATATTTCTGAGATGTTTGTAGATAAATGATGTATAGTAGAAAATTATTTCCATCCAAAAGGCTGAGAAAACACAGATTAAATGACAGTCATGCAGCAACAGCACAAGCATGAATGCCTTTTGATTCTGGCTAGAAATGGTCAAAGGGATATTCAAATTGTGCTAGGGTACAAGATGAGAGCAGTTCCAAGCGCTTTAAGGCTGTCAGCTTATTCTACCAGGTATTATGGGAGATACCACAAAGCATCTACAGTGAGCACTTCCATGGAAACTTAACATTTGTTGTTTGAGCTTACTGTCTTTCTAAAAAGCCTAAGGAGTTTGGGACAACAAACAGTTTTACTTTCCATGTGACCTTCTTTCCAGGTTGCTTTATTACCTCTCAGTTTGTTAACGAGAGTTGCAGAAACTACCCTGAGCATTATCAAGAAAATAATAAAAATGTAGCCTCTATACGTAACTATTGAAGGAGCAGTCTAACACTAAGCCCACTCAACCTTATTCAAAACCACTGTCTTAAATTGATTACAAGACAAAGAACCTCCTTCAGACAAGTAATCATACAAGTAACAGTGATTACTGGAGTTCTAAGCTTTTGCCTTTCCGTACATCTGCTCACTCTACTTCCCTTACGTTCCTGGGTCTTCAGTTCTGGCTCTCAAAGTCATCTGAAGTATGGCTGAGTTCTTCCCCTCCCATACCTCCATCCATTCATCCTGCTCACTTGCAACCTGCAAGCCCAACCTGCTGGTGCTCCAAATGAGTTTCCTGCCTCATTACAGTTGCAGACAGTTTTCTGCAGTTGGACTGTCCCCTTTCCTGTAGAAGATCCTCTCTTCCACTCCCTGCAAGTTTTCTTCATGCCCCTAGAACGGTTTTGGAGCTTTTAAATAGAGCTTTAACTTGGGAAATATTTTCTAGTTCATTTAATCATTTTAGATTTTTTCTGAAACCAACAGATGAAAATCAGCTGTTGGTTAATTGAAAGAGACAATCTAAAAGACCCTCTTGTGTTAGATGGATATTTCACCAGCAACGAAAACAGGAATAAACTTTAAAGGACTCAAACTAACAAGAACGTATGTTCTTATTAAAGAAATCAGGTTTAATAGACCTTTTGGAAAACTTCACATAAATCCCCGTAAAAAACAGTATTTTAAGAGTTTAAAAAATTAAACAAACTCTTCAAATCCCTTTAAAAAGTGAAAAACACATGAAGCTTAGCTACGTTTAATGCCCTTACCAAATAAACTGTACCTATCATATTGTAAAGATCATAGATCTTGTCTGATCTATTAGCTTCCAAACTTTTAAACCATCTAGAAATTTGAAGATAAGGTACCCAGAGGAAAGCGTTAAAGAAGCTGTCTGATTTCACAATGCCTCATACTTTGGAGAAGCCAGTTTCCTTGAGGAATTTGCAGTAGGAAGTTTTTTGGTGCTTTTGGAAGTTCAAAGCCAGCTCCAATGTGGTATGTTAGTTACTGTGTAAAGACAAAGCTTTACATAGATGTATTTCTTTCTTCTCTTCTGGGAAGGCAGGTGTATAAATACTTTTTCTTAACAAATACATGCAAGTCGATAACAGTATGTTGGTTTTTGAAAATGGAGGAAAAAAAAAAGAAAGCTGGCTGTCTAGTTACAAATAGCTGCAACGCGGAAGGAAAAAGATATCCTCTTCAGTCCTCTTCTCCTCCAAAAGAAATCACAGACTTTCTAAAGTTTATATTACAAAATGATGCGTTGCTAACCATGTTTGGTAATAAGCTCACTTTATTGAGAACAGCTTTGAACTCTTTGATCAAATGCGGACCTATACAAACAGTAATAACTTGCAGAATGGCAGAATTTTAAGACTCACTGACGTATTAGAGGGAAACGGACACAAAGATTATAATCTTAAATTTGGATTATTCAAATGCTGAAGCACACTCTAAATTTATAGGATGAAAGTATCCCAAATTCTACTAAAACCAAAGTGTCCACAAAGTCTAAACTATATCTCAGAATAAAACAATTAGTGCATGCAGTAAGGTAAGAAAACAGAATAGAAGGAATAACTGCAAACATTAAGGTGGCATTTGTGCCTGTCAAACGCAAACTACTGCATTCCTGCGTATGTAAAGCCTGGAGTCTGCTGAGAGCAGCAAACAAGAAACCTGACTAAAAATATTTAGCAGCAGAAAATCTTGCCTGCAAGATGTGTGAAAAGCACAAGAAGATAACTAAGATATTGTCTATGTGCAGCACAATATGTGTCAGGAAGATACATATGGAGAATTCAATGTCTCTCCAGGGTGGTTTCTACTGTGATTTCTACAGTAGTCAGAAATCAAATAAACCTCCTGCCAGTAGATAAAGAAAACTAGAAAAAGAGGTCTTTCTCCTGTTCTCATATTTTTCAACTTTACCAGTGACTCAGAAGGTACCATGTCAACACCATTCCACTAGCAAGAATGATATTTAATATTTATAATTCAGACATCAATGCAATACGCAAGATGTTAAAGAAATCTCACCGTAATCACAAGTGAGAAGCATAACAAAAAGTGAAAGTTTGAAAGTGAAAATGAAGACAAATTTGAGGTTAAAATGAAGTTACACAAATGAAGATATTTTGAAACAAGCAGTGAAATTTGTGCTGATATTTCAAGCATCAAATTGTTATATAATTATTTTTTACAAAATTGATTAAAAAGCTACAATATGATAACCACTGATTTTGAAATTATAGTATGTGATTCTAGTCTGCAAAGAACTGTGCATAGTGAACCAAATGCAGGAACAGCAGTCCTACAATATATGCAGGATTTCCATGTTGGACTGGTTATTTAAGAACTTTGCATTAAACTAATCCGAATAAGATTTTAATTGTTGATGCAGAACATTACTAATATTTCTTTGCTATGTTGATGAAATATCAACTTATTAATGTATGTTGCAAATGGAGTTAGTTGGAATGAAAACCAACACTTAAGCAAGAGCACTTAAGCACTGTGTATGATAGTACCAGTATTCCAAAAAGTTCTTCCACAAAGGCACAACATATCTGCATTAAACTTGGTAAGATAATTCTGAAACCATTCATTTGAAATGTTAGAAGCAATCTAAAGGGTTACACAGATTTCAAACCAAACCATTTTGTGCATTTCAGTTAAAAAGTAATTGCCCATTAAAAAAAAAGTAAAAATCTACTATATCCAAATGTTTTTTAGATGTAAATGCACTTGTCATCTTAAACGTAAGCAGGGTGCTGGTGCCCCAAACTAAACAAAAGAAGAAAAGTTAGGGTTGACAAGTATGTCACTGTGAAACTACAAATTAAATATGCCTTTTGATATTTCATTTTTAACTGTTGAGTACCTTTTCATCAGGCTATTGCCACTGCAAGTTTTTTATTAGATTTTTAAAGTAGACAAATAACAGATAAGAGATGTGACAAGTATATCAAATTTGATTTAGCAGATCTGATGCACTTAATCTTTTACTGTAAGAATGGCATTTGACATATTTGAAATGTTTCAAACAATTCTCCATTAACATGCCAAAAGGATGAAATTCAGATTTAGCTCTAGTATACTCAGTTTATGCCAAGTACAGAACGAATTCCTAAAAAACACAATCAACTTTCAAATGAAAACGTGAGATCATCGGAAACTTTCAATGCAATGTGAAATTTTAAATACTACCAAAAATACTTAATGTCTGATAATACCAGTGAAACTCAGATACATATTTTAAGATTAACTCACCTCTGCAACTCTGTACACTGTGAACTTTGAATGAATGCCAGACAGACTGCACAGCAGCCAGCATTTCAGAAAAAATTTATGAAGGATCATCGTATTTAAATTCCTCAGAAAAACAAACAAACACCCACTTTTGTGTGGTAAGCAAATCCACACTCACTATAGTCTCACATTTATGAATCAGTTGTATATAAAGCAAATAAAATATAATAATCCTTGCCAATTTATAAAAAAAATGACATTTGCAAGCGTGCTTCACATTAACAATCTAAAAGATTGAGTGCTCACATTCTACAACTACTTTTGCTTGTACTGCACAAACTTCAGTGTGCAGAAATCTTCTCTATCCAAGTTCCATGTAACACAGCCACTTCATTAACCCTCCCAAAGACTCTAGGCTTGGAATCCAGACGAGAATAGAGTCTAATTTCAGTTGTCAGGTGACTGAGATAAAACATATGCATTTTAAATTTAATTAAAAAACAGAATTAATGAAACGAGAAAAAAAAATCTACGATCAAAAGAGCAAAGAACGAACATCGGTGGAAAAGCCCCAAATACTGAACTATCCGACTGCTCAGTATACACAAAGCAAAAATCTTCTAAAAACATACTTGGCAACTGATTAACACTGTTTCTCATTATCCCTTACATTTCTCTTATTAGTCAGAAACATAAATTAAATCAGAACAATGTTTCAAGAAAAAAAAAACAACATTGTTACTGCATGCTAAAATTGAAGACTTTCTTGTAAAGACTCAGATGCCGACACTGAAATTAAAATGAACACTTAAATGAAAGTTATTTATTATCAATAAATAAGCTAATCATGCCACCTTCTACCACCAGCAGTGAGTCACACCTTAGATCAAAATAAGGGGACAAATGTATAATTACATTGCATACAAGTGTTCTTACTGACATTCAGAACTTGCGTAACGAAAAGAGCATGCACGTTGGAAATCTAAGTAATAAAAACTTTAGCACATAGGCTAAATTAAAATTTGCTCAAAGTAAACAGTTTGGCCTCCCTTATTCAAAACTAACAAAAAACATATGCATACGTAAATATCTAACAATTAAAGGACAACTGCCTAACAGAGCAGAGCATATGTTTTTTCCACACTGACAGAAGCATGGCATGTTTTAATATTGCATGTTTTTCTCTAAACTTGCTCAAAAAGTGGCTTTCCTAGCTTCATTCAGATCTCACTGTAACTGTTCATTTATTACAGTACTCCCCATTCTCCTAGTACCCCATGAATTCCAGGACATAAGGAAATAGCGTTCCCAGTACTTAGATGACTGGAAAGGCATCAGTGATGTGAAGTAAAGATTGTGAAGATTTTTGGGCAAGATTTTTTGTGAATATTCTATATGCTACAATTCTTTAGGCAGGCAAATTAAATAAGAATGTTCAAACTGACAGGATTCAAAGCAGGTGTTTTAAAGATAAAGACAAAATGCTCACTTGAGTTGACAGCGTAATGTAGAAAACCCTGAAGAGGCAGGAACGGAATCCTACCCCCACTTTTTTTCCTCCTTTCACATTCACTTTTCAAAATCTAACAGCTGAGAGTAGATTTCTGCCTGCACCAGTTCCAGTTAATCCAAAATCCCACTTCATCTCCAAAATGGCCTCCATTTTGAGAAACAAGTCAAGTGCACCCATGTAGGAAATAATGTTATTATTAAAAAACTGGATTATACTTGACTGCCTTTGTACCCCGTACATAGCTTTTACTCCCTTTTAAAAGAAATTAAGCAGCAAAACAGAATGGAATCTAGGAAATGTTTGTATTGCATTGGTCTATATGCCTCAACAACAGAATTGGTAACCATACGTATGTGTAACTTTTGTACAGTGGACTTATATTGATAGGAGTCATTTGGCAAACGATGTTGACTTTGCAGTCTTGATCCTAAGAAGTTGATGGCAACCGCAAGGCAAAACATTCAGGATATTGTGCTTCTCAGTGGTACTACAGATAGAATGTAGTATTGCCTGTAGCATAACTGAAAGTATGCAGTAATATACACATAATTCCTGCTAGTTCTACAAAGAAAATCATCGGTAATATACATGGGCTGCCATCCCTAAAGGACAAATGAGACACACTTTGCTAAAGCCTTTCACAGGTACTTGCCGAAAGCGTAAGACTGAGGAGTTTTGTTGGATTCCGCTCCTGCTCCTGGAAAGTTCACTGATCTAGAGAGTATTTGGCCTCCCTGCCCTAGTATTTGCACATTGCTTCAAGTCTGTCTCTTGCTTGCAGCATCTGTTTCAATCAATTCCTGTAATATTTCTACATGCCACACTAATTTATGCTTTTGTCTTGCTCACTCAGGTCTGTTTTCCTCCTTTTTCCACCTTCACCGTCTGCTTGATCTTTATCACAATTTTTTTGTTCCACTCTGTTTCTTCCATTTAAGCTACCTTATTTTCTACCCACGTTTATATCTTACCCTTGAACAAATCCACCTACCCCAAAACATTATCTCCCTGATAGTCCAGATTAGGTTCTCTGCATTTTAGTTCAGTCTTCCAATTTCTTTCTTCTCCTCAGCATCAGTAGGTAGTACTTGCCAGAATTTGAATAATACAGTTGTTCAAAATAGTTTCAGGCATGGAACTCTAGGCTGGATTAGCAGCACAGAAAATCCATCATCAGAAAATTCTTAAATGATATTCCTAACCAATTCCTGAGATTTTGCATACTGATGTTTTGTTTCCCTCCTCCCTCCAAAAGTCTCCTTTACAAAAGCTTTATCCATGACATCAACACGCCCAGCTCTGTTAAGTTTTGGTCTCCAGACAGAAAAAAAAAGTTTCAGACTGTAGCAGAGTATTTACCTTACCTTTTAAATATGGGCAAATTGATATCATGTCCCTCTGCTCACTTTTAAAAGCAGGACCTATTCTTGTCAAAACTTGCCCTCATTGTACAACTAGTACTATTTGAAAGCTAATGCAGTAATCATATGAAAGACCCGAATGATCATGGGGTGGCCATTGGGCATAGCTGCATTCATGTACCATAAATAGTACCACACGGGAACACAACTGATGGCTACAAAAATTGAGAAATAAATCAGCCAAATGATTCAAATCAAATCATTAATTTTTGCTGCCTTCAAGTCTACTAAGAACAGCTGATAATTTTGACTAGATAAAAGTATATTTTTCCTCATCAAATCTATTTATTTATCTTCTAATAAAACCTTGAGTAAATAC
This sequence comes from Aquila spilogaster, assembly GCA_024606505.1. NCBI lineage: Eukaryota > Metazoa > Chordata > Aves > Accipitriformes > Accipitridae > Aquila > Aquila spilogaster. The sequence continues at coordinate 19,104 of JANHGO010007523.1, read as the reverse complement.
TACAGTTAACATAGAGAGACCCACTCCCAGTCATCTGTACGTTATTTAAGTTTAATTAAGTAGATACTTTTCATGCTGTACTTGGAGACCAACCGCAGGGTCTCTTTTAATTTTTTCTCCTCCTTGAGGGAGAGATAGTACGTCAGTACTGCAACTTACAGAACCTTTCAGATTACAAAAAGTGTATTTTCTCAAATACAATCTTGCTGATCAATTTCATTTTGTTTGTCAATAAGAGTTGATTGGAAAAATCAGTTGTACGCTTTCCGATTTTTTTTTCTTGAATACTAGATAAAGTCAGATACTCATGCCCTGTGAAGAGGCTAGTTTTAATTCAGTCCTTTTCAATAGTGAAGTTCATTGACTTAATCCAAAAGGGAGGCCATTCTAGTGACTAATTTTACCTTCAGAGCTCCAAATATTTTCAGAATTTCTAAACATGGCCAGAAGCAGACAAATTAAAGGTAAAGTCACACTTTCTACACCAGTAGTGAATATAGTACATTTGGCCACATATATGAGGGCTGCTCCAGAAGTAATGTCTCCTATTTTATTAAGTAGGTCCACGACATCTGAGGTGGATGTTGGTGGTATGACAGTAGAGGATGAACCTTCCCACCAATAATCCCTTACATTTTGTTGCTTTGCAACAGATGGCAGCAGAGGGGTAGTCTTGCAAATTAGCGTCTGACATGGAAGTGAGTATGAAGCAGAAGTGTATCACTGAATTCCTGCATGTGGAAAAACCGGAACCCGCTGGCATTCATGGATGTTTGCTGAACATTTACAGAGACCGAACAGTGAATGTGAGCACAGTGAGATGGTGCGCGGTGCATTTCAGCAGTGATGACAATGTCAGTGGGTCACCTCTATTGGTGCAGATTTTTATGAGTGCAGCATGCGGGCTCCTAATCATCAGTGGTGAAAATGCAGAGCTCCTGCTGCTGACTGTGTAGAAAAAAGGTGTTTTGTAGCTGAGAATTTTTTCTTTCAAACAGTATTATTGTGCTCTTTGTATCTGCTGTAGCTTCCACGGAAATAAATAGGATGCATTACTTTCGGAGCAACCTACATACAAGATTAAAATTTATCACTATTGCACACACTAGAGCATAGTTTCCCAGCACAAAATAATGAAAGACAGAAGAAACACTTTTCTCAAAAATAACAAACCCTACAGCTTTTGCACTTTATGTCAACCAGCATGCTTTGCAGCTCACAAATTATAAATATGCTTCTTGTAATCACCTACCAAATTTAAAATTATCACAAAATTTCTACTAAGTGCACTAAATACAACTCTGTAAAACAATCAAGCCGAGAACATATGAATTGTCATCTAACCAATTATTTATTGAAAATTAATAATAGATCATATAAAAAAAAGCAAGTACTAAGTTACTACAACTAATTTCCACATAAATACCATGTTCAGAGGATCTAAACCTAACACGTGTACAGCATTCACTTCTGAAAAAAAGAAAATCAGACTCTCATTATGCTTCTTTAAAATGGAGGCTCTCAGAGCACCTAAATAAATGACTAACATCTCAGTCATTCTAAATACTATATTCCTGCCCTTCTTCAATGGTTTGACGTTTGTTGCTGAACTACTTTTATACCATGCATTTGCTCATAATTTTACCTTTTCAGACCTGTAATTATGTCTATTACCAAAATGGCCAGAGTCTTTGGAAAGAAATCCAAACAATCTCAATGAATTTCTTAAGAAAATAGCAAAGATGTCTTTTATAATAATTTCTATTCTATACAAGCAATGAAGCAAAATAACCACAAAAACAAGCATTAAAAAGATTATCAGCGATAAAAGCTGCTTTAATCATTTGGGGGTATTCAAAAATGATTTAGGAATTAAATAAAATCAGAGAGAAAGAACTTATAATAAGAACTTGTCAAAAGTTAAAAACAGAGTAGAAAAAAGTTTTTAATTGTACAGTATATTTTAACTTCTATCAATCACTGTTAAAGTAATTTGAGAGTTTAATAAGCAGATATTTACCTGCTGGAACAAGACAATCTTTCCAGTCAAAATATCCTGCATAAATGCCAGGTTCTAATGACCCAACTATAGGATCTGCCTTGGATTCAATGTACATTTCAAACAGTCTCTGATCCAACTCTTTCAAGGATTCCATACTAACCTAAACAAACAAACAAAACATAAATGGTAATTAATAACAAAAATTAAACCCTAAAACCTTAGAACACCATATTTAATTTTTCCTATCAAGGAGCAGTTCATAACATGTTTAAAAAGCACAAAATTCCATACTATCTTTTAATTCCAGTCAATATACAATCTTTTTCTGATTGTGCTCAGAATGAAGAACTTTTGGGAAAGATCCAAGAAATAATGAAGCAGGCAGATCATTCCATACCTGTTTACTGGCATGAGTTTTTTCTGCCTGTCAGGATGTCTTGATCTTGCATCAAGTAAACAACTGAATTGTATCAATGCTTTTTAATATATGCATAATAATTTCCATTATAAAACATGAAGATTTTATTAGAATACTTGAAATCTACCAACAGAAGCATCACAATTTCTCATTATAGGTTCTACACTTGAAAATATATAGATTAAGGACCCTCTGACTTCTGAAAACATATATGTGAACTTCCTCACTTCAAGGCATCTTCATGTAACAGATGCATAAGCTGCAGCTCACAAACACCTACAGTATTATTCTGTTAACAGCTCTCAATGGAGTTTTTAGTACTTCGCACAGCTTAGCTGCACTGAAAGCTAATGGAATGCAAACAATTTGTTCACTGTATCTGAAAAACTTTACATTTTATACGTCTACTTTACACTGCAGCCCCTCTGTAGCTATATCTTCTAAAGCAATTCTGAAATACTATGCATGCCATAAAATGTTACAACTTCATATGGCAATAGATGCTAAATGCAAATATAATACACTCAGAATACCACGTGACTCTTGGTAAAATGTATTTATGTCTATGAACAAGAGTTTTTCAACTATTGCTCATTTTCCTCAACCATTAGGGAAAAAAAAAACAACAGCAACAACAACAAAAAAACAAATACACTTATATAATTGCATAATTTCCAGAAGTAAAGGGGCTGTAAACGTGAGGATGCAGGCAGGGCTCCAGATCAAACAGGCAATTCAGAAAAAAAAAGAAAGAAAGGAAAAATACCAACTCCTTATCACTCCTTTCTCTGTGAAAGACAGACAAAAGGTTTAATGCAACAAGCATTCAGAATAAGGGATGAAGTTTCTTCATTACATGGATACTTCTAAACTGTGCTCTCCTCTGGCATATCTATGCATTGCCAAGTGAGGAGAAAAGGAAACTGCAATTTCTGAGTCAGGAAGAGAGATATGACTTCAGGAATGAGATCATGAGTTCAGCAGAAAGCAGAGGTATTACTGAGGTCAAAGAATCTGCTAGGTTCAGAAAAGTTTGGGTGGTGAAGCTGTTGACCAGAAACAATAGACACTGCCACTTTCTTGATTTTCTGTCTCACAAACCCCCTTTAATTTGTCACGAAAAGATCTATATCCTGAAGATGGGATTTTCATTAGGCACTGAGAATTTAGCCCTAATTGAGGATCAAGTCTATTTTCCTCTACTTACTCTTCTCTCGCACAGCCTGTTAAAATGTGAAAAAGAACACATTCAAAAACGTTGAGCAATCTCTGTCAACTTTATTTTTTCCCTTACTGAAAAAACATAAGCCAGGAATGAGTTTCAAGAGACTTTTCCCTTTGATTCCTTTTGATTAGGGAGAGTAAACATCCACAGACCGCTCCTATTTAGGCATAAGATAGCAGGGGGTGAAAAGAAAAAAAAAAAAGCATGTTCCAGTGGGAAGCCCCCACAAATATCCACCCATTTGATGAATCTGTGGAACTGTTCTGATTGTTCATAAGAATAAGAAAGTGTTCTAGAATTAAATTATTCCACCTTTGACTTCCACAGTCACTTTGATATAAAGAGCATGTGCACATCCACTACTACAGGTTGTTGTTTGTTTGTTTTTAAATCACTTTTTCTATACTGATACTACGCAGTTCACTTTAAAATTCAATTTACAAAGCCAACAGAATTGAAATACATAGTTTTGTTTCAGTCTCCTCAGATAAAAATAAATGCTTCTTTTCAAAAATTTTCCAATTCTTTACTGCATTTGTTAATCCAATAAAAAAATTAAATTAAGAAACAGGTGACAGAACAAAAAGACTGAAACAAGCCTCTGTGAACATCTAACCTCTCGTAAATTTAAGGAAGATTTCAAAAATTGCCATCTTAAGATGACTACTACCTGATTATCCAATTCCTCACATCTAGCATCACTGATAGATGCACATCAGATATGCAGGACTGCACCAGTCACCATTTTCAAAGGCTTAACAGAGATTTGAAATGAACCTGTGACTGCAGTGTTTGAATTTTGTCATTTATAAGCCTACCAGATATTGAAAGGCAATACTTTGATGTGGCTGTAAAGACAGAATGTTGAACACGTAAACAGATGCCTCATTTTCCTATGTAGTCAACACAAACTGAATGTAGCTCAGCTCTTAATTGTCTCAGCAGGAAAGAACGATGACATCCAGAAAAATTCCATATAATGTGCTACCAATACGAATATCATATCAAAACCACTTAAATGTTATTAAAAATAACTTCTGGATGAATGTTTTTTGAATTTCTATGGCTGAATAGTACAAAGGATACACAGTATGGAAAACACATCAGTTTGAGTGAAATATTTTACTCTATACTGGAAGAGGTAACATTTTACTTACAATCAACAAATGTTTCTGGAAATAAACAAACTACGGTCCTAAGGATCAAGTAAAAAAACATTTCTCATTAAAAAATGATTAATCTTTACAAAAAGGCAGGAAAATGAGACAGCTACTGCCGCCCACTTTGACATTTTCGTTCTTCGAAAAGAAAAAAAAACAAAAACACAACAAAAAACTGAACTAGTTTATGAACAACAGCTATCAGTAGCGCAGACTGCCAGATGAAATAATTTATCAAGTGTATTTCTCAGATAATGATCTTTTACTCTCTGCATTAAGAAAACAGTGACATTAAACAGCTTTACTAAGAAATCTGATAAGCTTTGCCAGGGAACATATAAAACCTGAGTAAGAGGTCACATTTTCTACACTAGCTATGCAAGCCTCATAGGAATGCATACGAACATATCATCATTGCTGTGTCCTTCAACTGATGCTTGGAGATCCACTCCTTTGTAGAAGGCTCACTCAAGAGTCATTTAGGATATCCAAACACTTAATTCCCACAGAAAGTAAAACAAGTACAAACGGCTTCCTTCAAGCAATGGTACTTCAAGCCAGTGTTCCCACTTACTTGAGTTATTTTATCAACACCTTGAAAGCCATGTTTTTCAAAATGTTCAGCTATGTTTAGGAAGGTATGGCGTTCCAGATAACGACAGTTACTGAGTGCAATTAAAACTCGTTGTTCCTAAAAATTCGTTTTAAAAGAGAAAGAGGACAACAGTTAGAAAACAAAAAGCATCAGCATGATTAACAATCTTACTGTGTAGTATCTTATTGAGTCTATGCATGGTAGACACGCTGATAAAGTGAAGTTTAGTAATAATTTTGTCAACAAAACATCAAGAATTGAGTAAATATGAGGTATAATGACTGAACATATAGGCTTTTTCTTATAGGATCAGGAGCATTCACTGGAATAACTGTGACTAATACAGAACTGTGGTTAAGACTTCTTTACAAAAATTAGGTTTGGACAACTTTCCAGGAAGTGGTTTCTGGCTTTTACTTTGTTTCAAGAAATTTACTAAGACTGATGACCATCATAAAATATAACTGAAGATCATCATCACATGAAGCTGGCTAAAACAAGGGAAACAAAACAAGTACTGAACAAATGCACCCATCCATTCCAAAACACCAGAAGATTCTGTAGTAGTTGATAAAATTTCAGCAGTTTGAAAAATTCTAGGTAGTTACAACTTTTATATATAAACATAAACTTTATATATATATGAAGTTATAACTATATATATAAAATTCACAAATAAACATATTTATTACAGGAAGATTAAAACACTCTGGAGTTGAGATACCAGAATTGCCTTTCCCTGACTTCAGTGCAACAAGGTGTAATTTCCAAAGAGGAGACAACCAAACAAAAAGATTGAACTACTATTTTAATAATTTGGTTTTCTCTTTTCCCTTTGGTTTCCACCCGTGGACAACTATTTTTCAATCTCTGATGGCAGTTAAGAATCAACAACAGCAAATATTTTGAAAACAAAATTATTTGGCAATGAAATCACCATAACCATGGTAGAGATCTCATAAAAAATTACGTCGGCTTTCAGACCTAGAAAAATTCCTGACAGTTTTGTCTTCCAGTAAAACTATGACTGATACTGAGATGTGCATTTGCCTACTACTTTATACGCTAATCTGTTGGTATACAGAAAATTCAAAAAATAAGCATTTTAAAAATAGTGAGAAATCAGATTAGTAACTCACTTTTTCTGTTCTCATTACTCAATTAGAAAAGAGAAGATAGTGTTCTGTGATTTACAGAAGAAATGTGATATCATTGAAGATGTAAACACTGTTTAAAATTACTGACTTAAACAGAAAAAAAAAATTAAACAGCCATTTCCATGACATGTGGAAAGAAGGCTGGAACAGCCACAAAAAATTAGTTTGCCAACAACTTATGTCAAAATCCAGGTATTGTAAGAATGCAAGATACAAATTATTATAGTCTACAATTCAGACAATTTAGCTTGATTTTGTAACCTGTAATTGTTTACTGTAGTGGTAATACTTATAGCTCTCATAAGTGAAGTAAAGCTTCTGATACATAAACCTGTACCAAGTCACATTAACTCAAAAGCGGTATTTACTAGGCTTCTTGCAGGGATAAGTGCAAAGAACAAACTTTTAAATTTCTTAAAAAAGCCTCAAACACCAACAAGTTACAAAAATAATCAACACTACTATCAGCAAAGAAAGTTTTTTGGGAAAAATTACATCGCTCAATATCAGTAACTCCACATATTTTAAAAAGTAACTGATGACAAGAACAGCTCTTATCATTTAAAACATGGTGATTAATCAAATCACAAATCTTCAGTTCTTTTAGCACCAGGGCTATTTTCACTGATTTCAATGCCATCATTTTAGTTTCTGAGGAGGACAATTTCAAAAATTGTCTTAATTAAAGATACTATACTAAGATATCATAGACAGTTGTTTTAAAAACACCCTTACATTCAAGTCTTATATCCTTATAGTTTTTTTTCCTTATATATATATTTACGCTAGAAAATGCCTCCAGAATACAGAGTTGCTCTCAAAAAAAGAAACTCAAAATCTGAAACAAATTAAAAAGAAAGATAAAAAGAACTACACTGCTGGAATTTTGAGAAGTAGTAAGTTTCACATAAACTTGTAAAAATAGAAGTCAAAACTTACTGAAGTAAGACTTGAGTCCTCATGTATGCTTCCAAACAAATCTGGAGATGAAACATCAACTGAAAGACTAGGAATATCGTTTAAAAATAAGTAGCATAGTGATTTTGACTATCTGACACATGGTGAATTCAATGAATGAACCATAAACAGAGAATGGTATTTTGTTGAAAACCCCCTCACACCAGAAAATAAAGTAGTCCACATGAAGATGCTTAGAAAGGCTGCAAGTTCTTTGTGGACAGCCAGTACTATTTTAACTGCAGACTTTTCACTAAAGCATTTTCATTTTCTTTAAGTTCTTTGGTTTGCCACAGATTCTGATCTATTTTTACACCTACCCAGCCAACAGTGGCATCCAAATAGCAAATAAAAGTGACATTAGGAACACAGTTAATTGGCCTCTTCCTAACACATGTTGAAGGTACCAATATTTGCTAAGTCTCTAGCATTTCACAAAGAAATTATTTATGCTCTTGGAAATTCAGACTACTCTGGCTGTTTTGGTCTCCAAACCAAGTGGCTCATGAGCAACTATGGAACAAACTTTCAAGAATTTAGCAGACATACTGAAAGATCCAGTCAAAATTGAAGAGAAGAAAAACAGTGGCTGTGTATCCATGAATACATATTGCTTGATGACAAGGACAATTCATTTAATGCAAGGTCATGTCAAAAACAACATACCTTCTACAGTATGCTACAAAGCCTTTCACTGAATAAAGTGGTGTAACGAATACCATATTCATTATCTTGTATAATATTTATCAGTTCACATTGCTCAGTATTTTCCAGTAAAATGTATCTTCTCATATTTCAAAGTCTTACTAGCCACAAGCAGAAGTATTAATACAAAAGTATTAATACGAAATATGCGATACCAGAAGGCACAAAACCACCGCTGTTAACACAATTTGATACTTGCACCCACAAATGCAGAACACTGCAAGTGGGTGATGTTTATTTTACTTACTGTGATGTATCTATGTCACCATCAGGTTTGGTACTCAATTGTTCCAAACAATCTATGAACACCTAAGAAACAGGAGAGCAAGATATTTTCTGTAAGAACTGAAGGAGAAAAAAAATAATAAAAATCTTAAATTAATTTTTACTACAGTTGACAGAAAAGGAACAATCATCATCACCTTCCACTGCCTTAAACCATATTTACCTTGTGCCTTTTAAAGGTTTACTTTTAATTTTATACGCATCACACTGTCTACTTGTGGCAAATAGGTGTTATTTCCACCATATACGGCTAAAATCTCATTAGTGATAAATGCATTGCTAATAATTTTCAAGACTTCAATCTTAACAGTTTTTTTTTTTTAATGAAGTCCAATTTTTGCTTTACCTCAAGATTTCTTATTTGAGAATAGTATACAAATGGTTCAGAAGCCTAAAGCATTCTATTATCAGATTTCAAACATATTCTTTTAAAATACCGAAGTTTACTACAAAAAAATATCGGTTTGCAATTAGAAGCTAGATCCTCAGCTGACAAAAATCAGCATTGCTCCTTTTACGACAGTGTATCGATGCTGACAACAGCTCAGCAAGTGTCTCAATCATGATGTCAGGGGTTCAGCAAAATACTAGAACTTGTTAACTACATATATTCTGAGGACTTGACATAATTAGATTCAGCTAGTAAGGACCACATACTTTGAAAGTTAAAACACTTTGCATGATTCCATAGCGTACCTAGGGAAACAACACATTGCCACTAATTTAAGCTACTCTTTGGGAAGTGGGCAGGATTCAAAGAATATATTTTTGTTTGTTCACATCTGTTCACAATTTCATACTTCAAAATGTTTGAGCTACCTGCAAGATCCCAATGCTTAACTGGCACACATCCTCCTGTATTTTCTGCTGCTGGAACACCTGAAGATAAAAGCACATTATTACAGCTTCACACGACCTCACAACTCACGGGAAGTCAGAGTAAATCTGTACCTACAGTGATAACAAAATCATGGGAATGACTGCTGAGACACAATACTTTCTCAGATATCAATTCTGATTATTCACCATTATAAGAATGGGAAGAAAGAATAGAAGTCCAAATAAGCAGTTTTGCAAACATGAAGTGTTAAAATAGTAAAAACAAGGAAACACCAGTACTTAGATACTAGAGTTGATGATATATATCATTGTTGGACAATGGAATTGCAGCAAAAGCTCCAAGGATATTCAAAAATCTTTGTATTTTAACAAGGAGTATTCACCATGCACTGCAGACTCCTTTGAATAATGGTCAGTAAGAACCTCAACAAGTTAGTCATAAAATAAGGGAGAAGAGAAAGAATATATACCAAATGGTCCAAGGGGCTTTGGAAAAGTATTAAGCTTTCCTACACAAGTAAAAAGCTGGATTTATGTTCTGTAAGTAGCTCAGATGCAATACTGAGTTAAGCGTAACTCCTGGGAACGTATGTGCGTGTACATACATATTTAAATAAAGTCACATTGATAGCTATCTGAAAATTACATTAGTAACTTTTTTCTAAAACAACAGCTTTCAAGTTTTAAATGTAGGTTCATCTGCCCCATACACATAACCCTAAACAAAGGAAATAAAGGAAATACGAACCAAAGTTCTAAAAGCTAGCAGCAGTGAAAAGAGTGTACACAAAAAAAAAGTCAAAATTCTGTATCCTTCTTTGAAAGTTCTTGATCTGAAACAAAACAGTAATTTAAAGAAAAAGAAGGAAATTAGAAGTATATGTCAAAACTTACGCTGGCCTCTCCAGGTTTGCAGTCCAGCACAGTTTTAAGAGATTGCAAGGAATGGATAATGCACTGTTCAAAATGGGAAGGCTGAAAGGCAAACAACCTCTTAGCTTCTAGATAAGCATGGCATGTAAAATGAATACTGCAATAAGCAAACACATAAAAATTCCCATGCTATATGGTTAAACTCTTTATTTTCAACTTATCCTACATACCACTTGATTTAAGTTCGGACAGAATTTCACCTTGGATATCTATTATTTCTACATTTTATTTCAGCAAAATTTTTCTACAGAAAGTAGACTGTAATGGCCTCCAGATGAAAGGTGAAGGAAAAAAAAACCTCTGGCCTGGTGATCTGTTTTTTTTTTTTTTTTATTCCAGGTTTCCAGACCTGAAGTACAAATGTCTTGAGGCACGTACCAATTTCACTTTGAAAGTGCAAATGAGTTCACAGCATCATAGTCATTAGTCAGTTTTTCCTGGTCAGTCTTCCTTTCTTCCCTGTTAGGTCACCCTCTTCTCAAAGACGCCCTGCTGGTATTAGGCAGGAAGCTTTTGTATGATGCAGATAGGTGTCACTGTTCTATGAAAGAGGTATGTAATTCATCCCTCTTTCGGTCAAAGAGATGGATGAAAAAGCTAAACTCTCAACAACAGTAGATAGCTTATGGCACGTCACCCACTTAACGCTTAGGAGTAATCTGTACTTCTGCAAATGCTGGGATGGAGGTAGAGCATGAGAGTGATGTCAAGCTGAAAATCATGAAAAACTTCTAAACATCTCTGTTTATTATTTTATGTGATTGGTTTAGAAGAAAAAGAACAACAGTAAAGTGCTGCTGTTGTATTTTGTCATCATAAAACATCATACCTCAGAAGAAGATATCCATTCAGATGCATTATTATTTGCACATAATGAAACTGAGGAAAGTTGGTTCTCTGTTTTACTGTACCTCTTACCTGCAGCAGTATTTCCTATCTTCTTAAAACAGTTTCGGCCGTAAGCCTAACACATCTCCAAAGAGAGTGACTGGTCCCAGTTTACACTAGTTAATTTTTGCTACAATGAACTCTGCTATACAAATTATCTCATTATGACAAAAACATAATCAACTGCCACCACTGTCACATCTCAATCACTGCTTCAAGAGGGGGAATCTATGAAAATGTTGTGCACAAGGAATCCATGGCTGACTTCTAAATACACAGAAAGTTGTTAAATGCTTATTAACAAAGATTTTTTAGGATACAGCCAAACCATAAGAAAAATCAGAAGCTTTTACAAAGATCTTCCCTCCTCCTGTCCATTTTACAGATGCATAAAGTGAAAAACAGAAAAGTAAAGGGACTTGCCCAAGTCATTGACAACTGAAACCAAGACGAGAAGCTACAAATCTGGTTATAACACTCAAATTCTCAGCAACACCCTTTCCTACAATATGTATATTGTGACTGCTTCATGCCCTCCTACTCAACTTCAAACATGTATTTATAGAAGCAAATAAGAAAAACTAAAAGTCTGTGGAGCATTCCCTTAGATAATATACACAAAGCAATCCTCCCTCCCACAGGGCCTTTTTGCTTTCACAGGTTGTTTTTAAGTCACATCTACAAGGTGCTTGCTGTGTTTTAGCCATTACTCAATACTGTTTATTTCCAGAAAGCATCTCACTAGTTTATCTGAATTTGGTTTCAAGTCACTTGCTGATTGTGTGTAGGCAATCTCCTAAATTAGTCGCTTTTCAGTTCAATTTCTCGTTATAACAGAGAAGTGACCTATTTATTCAGCTAAAGACCAATTCCATGGTAGTGTGCCTACTAAGTTATGAAGCATTTTGATGTGAACTGAACTTGTTATGACCTTAAAAAGAATTCTTTACTTCAGTAAGCCATCCCTAAAATCAAATGCTTAACAATGAAAGCTATTATTGTTTATCTCAGCAAAATCATACTGAAGGTCAGCAGTAATTGTAGCGATACCTCTAAATAACCCTACTTCAGGCAGACAGACAAGCTACAGATTTTTATGTCCAATTCTTATTTCTTGTCTCAATATGTGACACAACTTTACAAAGCCTTTATTTACATATATTTTTTCTAATGTGTAGTATCCCCCATAAATTGATGAACAGATGAGTCTGGATACAGAAAAAAGAGAAGTATATCATTTATTTTTAGATTTATAATGTATTTTAGATCCAGCAATGTACCACTGGCTGGCATACGCTGAATTGATTTGGACTTTTAAAAAATGAATACATAGAACTAACTCTGAAAATCTCACTTATATTTGGGAGGAAAACACCACTTATTTCTTTAAAAATAATAAAACACAAGGTTGGGTAAATTAAGAGTTACTAAAGGCTTTCTTTTAACATGTATAAAATTACAGAAACAAAAAGAAACTGCACTTATGTAGGAAGAGGAAGTAAATTCTCAATCATTTTATTCTCAGCCTATAACTCACCCTAGAATTGCAAAGTTTTATCCGTTTTGTTCCTAAATTTCAGTCACAGAAACTGGACTCACTCAAGGAGTTTTTCAACATGAAGCCTGCATTCAGTTAGATACCATGAGTGAGAGAAGGAATACAGATACCATTCAATAGGTGAAGCGGCAAAATCTCCAGGTTAATGGAAAGTGGTTAGATTATAGCCAAAGAATTTACTTCTTCCCTCTCCTTGAACATGTGTTACAATAAGAAATACTAAAAAAGCATCTTTTTACAGTTCTCTTAGAACCACTCCACTCCTCAAGTGAGAAAGGGCTGCTTTTGAAAGATGAGAGACTGTGCATCTCAAAGACTAAAGACTAAGCTGTGTTCCCTGTTCATGTCACTTGCAGAATAAATGAGGAACTAGGATATCAAAATGAAGCTTTCATTTTGTTGGTAACATGTCAATATTAAACATTTACCTCAAAATAACTTCTCTGATGATTTTAGCAGACATAAGAAGCTACTTTATCTTATTGCTAACTTCAAAATCTCTTCCGCACTTCAGAAAATATCACTATCTAGTAATACAATTGTCACTTAATGTTAAAATTACTTCAGACAAAACAATTCAAGAATTACAAATAAAGATTTTGAAAAAGGAAAAAAAAATAACTTTGTGTTTGGTGATGGGATCCACTGAGAGTGCGCATATTAACTGCTCAATAAAAAATATAGGTTTTTTAATCTTCCTGTATTTTCTTATTTTGATGAGTATAGATAACAGTATAGATATCAGTATGCACAAAGCCCAGACTAACTCAATATTCTGGTGAACATACAGAACAGTTTCATTGCACTTCTTAAAAAAAAAAAAAAACGAGCAAAGAAAGTGGCTACAACAGACAAGTTTACCCACCAACGATGTCAAGCCTTCATTGTCAACAACCCAGTCTTCCTTCTCAGCTAGCCTCTTTATATCTATATGACAGAGAAAGAAAGAAAAAAAGAGGTGTTAATTTTCATTATTAAAAACTCCTTGAATTTGAAAAGATAAAGCACAAACATTAGGACTGCAATGACTAGGCATACAAGCACATAGCACTAAAAGTCTAGAACTTTTCAGCCTTCTCAAGTGACTAAGAACAAAACAAGAACATAGGATGCTGGTGAAACCACACAGGGAAGCATATTAATAATACATGGCAAGAGTTGCATGAAGCCCACCTTTTACTGGAAAGCTTAAAATTAAAAGAGTACTATAAAGTTTCTGGGTTTGTTTTTATTTTCTACATTTTTAATCTCAACATAAAATATTGCATTCAAGAACTGAAGTACTGGTGTCTTATACTCCAGCTCTTAATTAAAAATGACAGGACAAACTGCTTAGCATTTTAGCAAAGACGAAATGGACAGCATATATATTCATCATTAACAACTACAAAGAAGCTCAAAATCACCACTCAGGGTTAAGGGTGTGTGGTGCTAAACTTTCTTCAAAAATACATATAAAGCATATATAAAAAATTATTTCACTATCCAACAGGTGCCAATTTCCATAGACTTATTGATCCTAACTGGAGTTACAACAAAATGTAAATACAAAGCTCTTGTTCTGTAAACAGATTCCACTACAGACACACTGTACATCATTGTTGATCTTTATTTTTTCGGCTTAATTGACTTAGAAACAGAAATTGGATAAAACTTCACAGTTCCGATGGGCAAAAACAGGTCAAAACACACATTTTCTCACAGTCAAATAGCTGTTCAGAACCATCCGTATATCACAAAACTTCCTTTCATATGAGGAATGATGAATTAACATCTCTTCCTCAAGGCCAAGAAAAGAGTGTAACTAATGCATGCTGAAAGGTATCTTCACTAATCTTGGTGCTTTAACTGCTAATTTAAAAAAACTGACATAGCGTTAACCGCCTGCAATTCTACATCTCATGGAAACAGTCTTACTGAGAATAAAACGCATTTAGAGATTGTAGAGAATAATTACTCTGATTACTTCTCTGTTTTAGCAAAGCACTGACTCAACTGGTATTTCTGTGGGGCTTTAGATCACACTGGTCAGCTTTTAGGGTTTTTTGTTTTTTCTTAAATCTAGTTCTGAGCTAGCACAAGTATATATTTAAAAAAACAACAACAATTGATTTCACTGAAATAATTCACCATATTCCAGTCAAATACACTCATGTAAACTCCCTGTCTGATTTGGCATTCACATAGTCTGGCTTTCATGACCTTTATGACCAGTGAACACACATGAGAGGGAAAGAACAGAGATTGCTCGAGTGTACCGTGTTTATATAAAATAACAAGAAAACCCTCTGTGTGGGCAGATTTGTCCTATTTAAACAGCTAATGGCAGAACACTCTATCAATTTTTCTGAATGACTCTACCAACTTATGGCATGTATTAAGAGATGAGACTGAGCCTTACATTAATAGTCTATGCAGTTCATACTTCAGATAGCTTATAGAGAGAGATTCAAGTTCGAGAAGAGCCCTTTGACAAATACAATACGGGTAGATCTGAGACCCGTTTACACAGCCCAGTGAGAGTATCCATTAACTGTTCTTTCACTGATCCTCTAAAAAGAACGGTTTCTCCAGCAGTTCAACTAATCCAGTCCCGTCCAGAAAAACAACCTATGAGTAGATAACTCAGAGATCTGATTTCTTCATATTTCAAGTAAAATCTAACACAGTGATAATACTTTCCCTATAGAGAGTAAGAAAGACAATCTGTATACCTGTATGGCTACCAAGCTTGGTATTAATGTGAGAAAAGTAATGTTAATGCTCAAGTGGGATTTAATCAAATAATTAAAGAGACAAGAATACAATTCATATTAATATTGGAAAGAATAAATGAGACTTAGACACTTGTCACTGGAAGTTTAAAAACTTGCTTAATGAATGTAGTCACCAATACTTAGCACACTTAAGGCTCAAGTAAAATACTTAGATTCACGTCAACCTGCAAATAATGACAAATTGTATAATAGAAAAAATTGATTAAACTGTAATCTTTTCTTAAAAGGGTTTTTTTTTTTCCATTTTTTTTTTTCTGTTTTAGTACTGAGGGTAATGAATCTTTTTTAGCAAAAAAAGCCGAACTATTAATCTGAACTTTTATTAAGAGAGAGATTTATTTCTGGATGATTTATTTCACTTGAATTCAAGTTTCAGAATTAACTACAAGTTGATAAGATGAATTGCCTCTGATACACATGGAATCACATTAGATTTAGAGAATGTATTATTGGCTTTTATGATTCAGACATTTATGACAAAAGCTACGCACGCTGTTGGAAGCATAAGGATTATACTGTTAATGTTGGAAGTATGAGAATTATACAGTGGAAAAACCCACAACTAAAGTATTCTACAAGGGGTTGCTGGCTTTTTTTTTTTTTTTTAAATTGGGCTGGGGGTAGAAGGAAGACCAGGTAGAAGACAGGAGTAGGAGTTGCATCAGGGCTTTGAGGGCAGAGGGCATGGCTTATTTAATTATTTACTTTGAGGAAGAACTCAAAAAAGAAAACAAATGGTATTTCCAATATGGAAAAGCATCATGATTAGATAAATCATAAAACTGTCTCAGCCAAGAGAAGCCAGATATCATCTACCGCATCCATCAAATTAAAGGAAGAAAACATACAGAATTTTCTCAGAGTGGTGAAATATTTCAGTAATTCTTGTGAGATATTACAGAATTCACTGCCAATTAAACATCTGTAACAAACATAATTATTGTCTAGAATGTGGTTTGGTAAGTAGAGAGAGATGCAATCTTTTACTACCTTCAGCTGTATGTTGCAAAGTCACTATAATGCAACGTACTCGGAGGTCTAAAATAAGATCCTGGATGATCTGAAGCATATCATTGGGTATTTCAAGTGCAGTAAGAGACTCAGAACTAAGCCTGGAAAGAAAATAAAAAAATTAACCTGAAGTGTAAACCTCTAAGTCTTTTAAGCTGATAAAACTATGCACATCTTTTTAAAGTGGCTGTCAGTACAGCAGCTTCATCCACAGTAAGTCTTTGAAAACTGGTTACCCCAGACATAAAAGTTTACTTATTTGCTTAATTCAGAAGCATGAAAATACAGATATTTTTTTCTGAAATGTTACAGTAATGTCATTAATGTCAATTCTTGCACTTTTCCACCTGCCTTCCTGCAACCATCTCATCTTTCAATCTAAGATTTCTTCTGGAGCAGAGATAGCTTTTTTGCTGTGTTCACATGAATGTATACAACAAATCTTAGGTCTACAACTGGGATACTGAAGCATTGTCTACCTGTATTAAACAATCAAGGTGCAATAAATGGTGATGTAGCCATGTGTCACGTCATGATGGTATACACATTTCAGGGGCCAAAATGCCACTACTGCCAAGTAGCGAATTCATTAGCTGTTTTGTTGCCAGCAGTGACTGGCCTTAAACCAACAGATAGAGTTGCAGAGGACGGAAAGATTCACTTCCATTTTTCCCTTTAGGAATAGCAACACAATAGCTGCTTAGAAGAAATGGCATTTTAGCTTTTAAGTAAATGACTGCTGTTCACAGACTTTAATTATGGACACAAAGTAAAGTTTATTGCTTTTATCTAACTCCTGGCTATGTAAGCAAGGACAACCCAAACGCAGTCGTTGTTTCCCCTACTGCTAACACCGAAAAAAGCTCAGACACTATAAACTGCCAAAAAACAGCAGAATACATTGCATCAGCAAATATGTTCAATAACAAGAGGAACCTTTCCAGTCATCCATCTGGAAGCCCTTTTTTTTTTTTTTTTTTTAAAACCCCTGGTAGTGGGCATAAATCATTGAAACATCATCATTAACTGCTAATTGTATTCCAACTCCACAATGCCTTGACTCAAAAACTGTCATTCAGATTCTGACTGCTATCAGCTCAGCACAACGACTGAATCAGTAGATTTCATAAATCTGCATTACCTCAGTCATCCATGAAACACATGGTGTAACAGCCATCTGTGAGAAGTTTAAGCAACTTTACAATGCATAAAAGTCCTGTACTTAGAGTTGATTCCATTCTCAAGTAAGCACACGGCTTTCACAACCCTCACTTTTCCTCATATAACTCACCCTAACGTATATACCATTCTATTCCTACAATGAGGCTGAAGTCTTGCAGGCAATGGCTTCATCTTATACTAAGCTCCAATTTGTCCTCTGGAACCTACTCAAACTGGGCAATGACAGAGTGGGATATAAGGCACAAAGCTGCATAACCACCCTACTTTGTGTGATGCATATAAACAGAAAAATTAAGAATGCACAGATTTTCTTTCAACGCCGTGTAATTCGTCAAAATCTTATAATTCTTCAAATACAAGCAGAAAACAACTGTTTGTGAAATGACTGTAAAGAGTAGGATCCTATCAAATGCTTCATGACGAAAATACATCGGGAATTATAAAAATAAGATCTAACCTACTACATAACTTTGCAACTAATAAGGTTTATATGCAATAAGTAGACTATTCAGAAGAGTCTATCAGCTTCATTGGTGTGAGCACCTGGAAAGTGTTAAACAGACTCAACAACTAGTATGTATCATAGCTAGACACATCCGTAATAAGAATTAATTACGTATGAGTTAACATGCATAAGATAATAAAGGGGAAGGGTATAGTTAACTCTATGTTTTGATTGTTATTAACTTTGAAACATGCGGGTAAAAAGTACAGGATTAAATCCAGGTATTACTTGAGTTTCCAAAAGATAATGATGACACATATTCTCCACAGAGAAATGGAAGCAAATTCTGTATATTTACCGAGACATTTTGTAATTGCACATTACTAAGTTTATAAACAAACAATTATAAACAGAACAACATCATAGGCAGGAGTACCACCTTTCATAAGACAATTAAGAAAGTAAACCGTAATTTAAGAATGACACTACAGTTAGAGACATGTTATTTTCACCCGTTTTGGCAGAGATCTGAAGATGGGAAGATGATAACTGCAAAGCTTCCTAATAGTTCTACCCTAAAGAGTCAAACCCCACTTCATGCAAATTATTTATTCAAACTTTTACCTAGGTGCCCTGGAGAAAAACAGAGAATAATAATGTAATAAGATCATGAGACACCATGAATTAAACTTGGACTCAGAATCCTAAATCTGCCATAAGCAATTTTTTGTGATTCTGTTTTTCAGAAAATTAACTCCCTCAGAACTCAGAGTATTTAAAGAAACAAACAATCTGTCTTAAGAAACATTGTCCTGGTTTTATGACATTTGTTATCGGTATTCCACATCATAACATCATGTAAGGTACTGGGAGTTAAAGAGTTAATGACTCAGTTCCATGGATCGTCGATGGTTCCAGGTATACCTGCCTCAGAAGAGAAGAGAAGAAAGACTACGTTCCCCAGAG
>JANHGO010007522.1:0-62356 GCA_024606505.1 Aquila spilogaster | reverse complement strand
CAGCCCCCAGTAGACCAGGTTTCTCAAAGTGAGTCCCATGGTCTAAGTAGCCGAACCCCTGGCTGTGGCACCAGTCCTGTAAGCGTTTCTTGATTCACCAGATTCAACTGGCCCTTTCAGACTGGGAGGATTGATTAAAAAAAACCTACCTGCGCTCCAGAGTCCCTTACTGCTGCTCCCGGGACTCTGTAATCCTTCTTGATACTCCTCAGACTGCTCCCGGCTGTATCACTGGTGCCCATGTGAAACAACGGCAGCGGGTAAGTCAGTGGACTGTATGAGGTTTGGTAGTCTCTCAGTGACATCCCTAATTCCTGACTAATTCTGTGCTAATGGGCTAGCTTTGCACTAATGAATAGCAATGATAATCTAATTTCATAAGGATGTCGAGTTTGGAATCCATGTGCTGTTCTAGTGTCTAAGCAATGTTAAAGACAATGCTGTCTTATGATGAGGTTACTTTAAAAAAGCTAAGTACAGAGTAGGCATTTTTTCATTTTTCTCCCCATAGGGGAGACTGAGCTTTATATAGTGATACTTGTAGCTAGTTGACTACCATTAATTGGGAAAAAATATTTAGTGTCAGATGCTCAGTTTATGTGATGGTGTGGTAGATCACTTCTGCCTCTTCGGTAGTACCAGCATGTCAGATGTAACCCTTCCATTTTCATTAAGGGGAATGTGCAGGAGATTGTATTTATCTCACTGGGCGGAAAAGCCCATTTCCATTTAGCAGTTCCTTTGCCTTTTTTATCATTCAGTTTTGTGGCAGCTTGAGATACTGCTTTTTATATTTAAAAAAAATCTTAATCACTAGAGTCCGTTCAGTATATCTAAATTCTTAAACAGTACTTTTCCCCACAGTCCCTAGAAAAGCAAAGCTATACTATATTAGTAGGTATGAGTATACCACAGATGATGGAAGTGCTGTTTGGAGAAACGTGTGTCGTAGGCTTGAAGTGCTAGGTGATTCTGTGGTACTATCTTAGCATGCCTGAGGAGTGTTTGATTTATCTTCTTGCTGGTTACAGGTTAGCTAGTATTCAGGTTTAGTTTCTTGGTTTTGGTCTTGTTTAAGGCTAGAGGCTTCCCCAAAGTATTTGAATGTTACATTGCCTTCAGTAAGAACTTCATGCTCAAACATGTAATTTCCCTTCTCCCTTCAAGAAAAACTACCACCCTGAACAAGCTTTATTAAAGACTAGTACAAATATTTAATATGGTTTTGAGTACAGCTGAATACAGTCTTTAGTAAAATGACTATTGGAGTTCTGAGTTTTTTCTTAATCAGCACTTTCAGTTCACAATTCAGGAAGATCAGGTAAAGTAAACATGATACCTAAGTAGCTGCTACAACATTCAGTACCTGGTTATGTTTGGTAAGATGATTGGAGGCCTGTAACTGATTAGCCAGTCACTTTAAGTAGTTGCCCTATTTTGTATCTACCAGTTGAGATTAATACATATGAACTCAGTTTGTCCAGTTTGAGAATTGTGCTGTGTCCAGAATGCTGTAGTAACTGCCAGTTCCTGATGCGAAGTGCCATTAACTAGTGTTCTTTTCAGAACCTCCCAATTTCTGCCTAGGATTACGGATATCCTACTGAAATTCAAATAAGCCTACTGAACAATTTGGTGACTTGAATTTTTCTCTTGATTCTAGCATAATTGTCCATCCTGTCACCAAGGCAGGAATGGTACAGTAACCCAAGAAGATGCTCATCTCCATGTTCGGTGCAACAGAGGAAAGAAAAAATTTACACACAAATCAAAATGAGGAGGGCACACTGCATTGGGTGAAGTTTTGTGTTTTGATGTGGCAGACGGATTGACTGGATGACACGTTTGTGAGGGATTAAAATCAACTGAAATGTGTCTGGAGCTGTCATCTATTTTTGCTGCAAGAAGCCTACCCATATGGGAATCGCTGTACCTGTGTTCTGGAGCCTAATCATTAGTAGGTTCTCTGGCACAAGGAACATGGAAATAGGGGAGTTTTTCTGGATGTGTATGGAGCAGTTCCTGAGGGAAGGTCAGCTGGTGGGTGTCAACTTCAGTTTGACTTATAAAAACTTTACAAAAGCCAGAAAAGCCTACTAAAACAAAATACTTGATTAATAAGACAGTGGATTTTAAAAGCTCTTGATGCTATTAATTGTTTGGCATTCTTTTTTCGTGTAAGTGACTTGTCATATCTGGTGTATATGCTGGATTAAAACATGAAAACAAGAAAATTCTGTCATGGAAAAAACGTAGATGATAGTAGTCTTATTGAAGATTTTTTTCCATTTAAGTTTCTTTTCAAAATATGGCATATAAATAAAAAGCATCAGTAAAAGTTGAAGGCATGCAAACTATGGGTATTCCAATAAAAGACCAAGCAGCAGTTAAAAGTATCTTTCTATTAAGAAGCTTTGTTGGCATAAGAGCCATAGATTCTTCAGTGACATAGTTTATCAGCAGCTACGCAGATATGACTCAAGTGTTTGCTTGAAGAGCTGATGTGTAATTTCCCCCTTTTTGGAGATCCTCCAGGGACTTTGTATCTTGACAGCTATTTGCTTACCTGCATATATAGTAACAAGTTCTTAGTCTTTTCAAGACAGAAATTCTTGTGACTGCATTTGGAAGGCTTTGCTGTCTTAATTTCTTTCTTCTAGGTTTTTAAGCACTTTTCATTTCTTTATAATTAATAATATTTTCTATAGCCAAGTTAAATTACTTCAATATGGGAGAATTTTCTTGGTGTGTTTTTCCTGTTCATTTTGCTTTGTCATGTTTCACTGCTAATCATGTATTTGATAAAATGCTTTGCATTTTATTAAAACTTGGAAGGTGTTTATGCAAAATTTAAGCAAATAACAGCCTAAGTCAACTGATTTGGACTGCTTCATTGCAGCTTAAACTACAAATATTACTTGGGTATTAAAACCATTTAAACCTTAAGGCAGAACCTTCAATTTTTAAAACAAAGATGGTTTAAAATCTGGCTTCAAATGTTTAGCAGTTGAGCTCATGTGATAGGCCGTAAAACCAAGGAGTGTCACTTAACTAGGAATGACATCACCAACTTCTATCAGTACAGTTCTGTACTTATCTTTGGTAGCTGTCTGATTCATGAGACCCATATTACATTGTACAGTTGCATAAATTGCTCTTTGAAGAAGTTCTTCAACCTAGATGAAGGTGGGCACAGGGCAAGACAGGGTAGAAAATATGCCCCTGATCATAAGATAGAACAATAACAGAGGTAGGAATGTTTTTAATCCAGGTGAATTGCCCCTTTTTCTGTAGGCCTGTCTCCTTGCTCTACTTTTGTTACAGAAACTGGATCTTGGCAATGGAATTCTTCTGCCTCGTAACTTTTAATAAATAAGCAGCACTGGTTAGTTATTTGTTATAATTAATATAGTTATGGTTATTAGAGTTATTAGAGTTACAAAACCAGGCTCTGAATTCAAGTCTGCATCTGTAGAGAGTTAAACAAGGTGCTGATGCTTATGGAAACCCAGCATGTGCCTTACTTTGATTTCTTCCTCCAAGAAGGGTCTGTCACGGGTTTGCTTCCTTCCTTTGGTAGTATCAGCAACCATTGAGACACAGGATTTATGTCTCTGCTCCTCTTGACTTTGTGAGGATACTTAAGATGATACCCCTTCCCCCCAAACCCATGATTGCACTATAAATTTCTCTCTCTGGAATATTTTAATACTGCTTAATGCAAGGAATAGCAGAATGTGAGGAGTTGTTCCTGTAGAGCCAACTGTATGAACCAAAGATTTCTGTGAACTCTTGCTTTTGTCAGTGTGTAGATTGTGAAATGCTTCTGGCACTTCTGGCACGTCTAGTGAGTCTTGATTCACTGAGAATATTGATGACTCCATTAGGCTATTTACCTTCTTAATCTCAAATATTTCTTGGGTGAAGTCCAATTTTAGTAATGTTCTGACTTTAGAAGTTGCATATAAGAATCTTTCTTAAATTCTTAGTTTAAGATGCAGATAATTTGCCTGCTTTGGGCACAGTGTGGCATCTGGGTTTTCTGCAATTTTCTTGACTTCTGAATGTAAGACTTAAAGTTCCAGATACTTCAGTGACTGAGTTTTATCAGTTGGTGGAACCTGACTCTATGGTAATACAATGCTTGGAAAAAAAGTTATTAACCACTCCGGTGAATATTGCAAAAAGTTGTCAGTGTCTTGGAGGAAACTACGATGCCCTCCTCCAAAACACTTTAGTCATACAACAATAATACTGTTGCCAATTTAGAAGAGGATGCTGAATGAAGGGAAGTTGCTGTTTATAAGATTATGCTGATACATGAAGGGTGAGTAGCAGATTGTTGGTGGCCAGCTGGAATAATGAGGGAAAGGTAATTTGCCCCATCTGCTTTGTGGGGGTGGAGGGGATGAGAACAGCACTTAATTTGTAAAATTACACCTTCAGGTTGACACAACGTCTAAACCAAAAAATACAGTTAGGCAGCAAGTTACTGACTAAATGGACTGGTCCATCATGCTAAGAGAATCCTTTCTTTAGCCAGTAAGGTGTGCGTTTCTGCAGTTGAGCCAGTAGTTCTGGCTACTTTGCTGTCTCCCATTTGAATGTGTATTCTGAGGCCTCTTTAACCTGAGGCTTTTGACTTGTCATCAGGTTTATCCCTTTGGCTCTGTCACAGATAGTGTCCACAAAAGAAAGAATCAAAGGGAAGTGCTGCATCTTGCTGAACGAGTGAGTGCAAAATGTCAGATTGGACTGGTTATGGTAAAGGCTGTGTAGGAGTTGCAGTATGAAGTAAAGCTCACTGAAAAACTTGTGCAGAAGATGCTGTAGTTCTAAGCAACTGTGGAGAAGAAAAGATATTTTTGCAACAGAAATATATATCCTTTATCAGCAAGTATCAGGAGGTTATAGGTAAGAGCACACTCATTGTGTTTTTGATTGTTTGTCTAGTTTTAAAAGTATTTGGAGGCATTTGACTTTCTGATCTATCTATTCCATTTAAAGAACTTTTACTCTCTAGCCCAAAGAGTGGTAGTGTATTTTTAAAACAGGATGTTGTGATGGTTATGGTGTAAGTGTATATATTTTACTACCCTCCTGCTTCAAGTGTAAACTACATTTATGGTTAATAATTCTTAACATTCTGAGTCGCTTTTCTTTGCAGCTATTAGGAGGAGATGTTTCCATGCCTTATAGTTTATTGAGTCTCATGGCATCCCTTGAGTTCAGGGTTGAATAGGCAGGTGTGCTCTAGAACCTCAGGTGTATAGTAGTGATGTAATTAACCTGTAATACCTCTGTGTTATTATTAGGTTTTCATTCTTCTTTTACTAGAGTTTTGGCAGCCTTGATTAACGAACAGTACAGGTGCTTAGCTGGTTGACAGTACTCTTCAGCCCTAAAACAAATAGTTAAAATTTTGGCTTTAATTTATGTCTCTGAATCTTTGATGCAATAAACTTTTACAGCATTCTTTTTGAGCTTGGGAATTCAAGCAAATATGTCAGCACTAACTTTATTTTTAGAAGAACGTTCATATTGGCAAGCTTTAACTTTGTCCTCTCTAATTTATGTTTGCATTGGGTTTGACCTGTGACTTCAATATACGTACCACATACAATGAAAGACTTATGAATTTTCTGTATTGTCGTAATTCTTTTCTATATTATGCCAGTAGTTGTAACACTTTGTACTTCCACTAAGTGCCATAAACCAATAATCTTTTTTTTTCCTGAGTTCTTTTGAAGGACTGCGGGGAAGGAGAAAGATGGATGTTCTGCACTTGCTAATGGGCAAACATATGTTGAGTTGTACATGCCACTGAATTTGAAGATAGAGGAGAAGTCTTTGCATGCATGAAGCCAAAATGCTTACCCACCATTACTGTGATATGGGATTATTGAACTTGTAATTTCATCCAACACTTGAGCTAAAACTGCTAGAAGCAGATGTTGAATTCTCCGGTAGTAGCTGAATGTCAGTAGTAAAGTTCAGTGCAACTTCTGCCTCAGCTGATGAAGTTCTTGTACACTTGCTTTGATGAACTTAGATTGTAATTTGTGCATGTACTGGCACAAGCAGATCCTTCAGCTTGTAACCAACCATGATGTGTAATCAAGGATAGCCAGATTGCTCTGACCTCCTGCAAGTTGGTCTCCTAAAATGAAAATTACTCATTTTGCAGATGAAAATTGGAGCCAAGCAGCTGAGAATTCCAGGAGACAAATATTGAGACAAATTCATAACTTTGCTCCTCTGTTCAACAACCAAATGAGACCTGATTCCATTATTTGCCATTTGCTTTCAATCTGTGATTCAAAGATCTTTTCCATAAAGCCAGCAAGTGTTTGTATGAGGACACTGCTTAATATCCAAGTTGCAAGTAGCACTACTTCAGGTTTTGTTTTTGACAAAAGTCTGACATGTAAGCGAAAGCAGAGCTGGGAACATATGCAGGCAAACTACCAAACGGTTCTGCTAACATGTTCCCAAGGGTCCTACATAATCTGGAAGAGAAATGATTCAGCCTCCTTAAACTGCAGTCCTGGTAGCCATATTCAGACCTTGCCTTTAAAGAAAGAAGGAAGGCTCTTGTAGTTGTGCCCTAGGGCTGCAAAAAACCTATTACAATGGCATACATATGCAGAATGGTTAGGATCCTTTCCCAATAGCCAGGTCAGACTAGGAATTCTTTTTGGTGGGAAGTGCTGATTTGCAGGACCATTAAGAAGGTGAAAGACAAAGTAGAGCTGTGGTTTGCTAAAAAATATTTAAAAGAAAAGTCTTCTACTGGGCCTCAAAGACAAGAAGCTGCTGTTGCATGGGTTTAACAACCTTCCTGATTCAGCTCTCAAGGACGAGACACTGTGAACATGGTACTACTTTCTGTTATGAGGTGGACTGTATATAAAGTACCTTTAGATGCTGGCTGTTTAGTGCCTAGTGGAGGGCTGTACTACTTCTACCACTGAAGTATCTGGAAGATACTAGCTGAACCTTTGTCTCAAGTACTTCTAGGTGAAATAAAAATGGGAGGGCTGTCTTCTACTTTAGAGACTTCCCCCCCATCCCCCCAGTCTTATTTATGTGGCTTTTGATTTATAGGGTCTAAAGAATTCTGACTTCCTCAAGTCCTTGGCCATGGAAGGCAAGTAAATATATGGAGACTGGGTACTTGCTGCAGTTGGGTACCAACTTCTGTTTCCTGCTATATTCTGGTTGGCCTTAATTTTTTTTTTTTATTTTTTTTTTTTTTTCTTCAAAGTTACCAGAAGGAGCAAGATGATCGTTGCTCTGCTCTTCTTTTAACTATGTACATTTAACAGACAGTTTTAGAATGCTGTTTGGTATTACATTGACCTCAGTAGCTTGTGGTGTGGTCTTACCTGTTTCAGTGAGTCCAAGCAAGGAGTTTTTCTCCAGTCTAAATGCAAGTATGCAAGCTTCAGTCTGTTGAGAAGGGGTATGTCTTTGCTCAACCTATACCCAGACCTAAGAGCTCATTTCTTTGACAGGTAGGTAGGCATGTGTTACCATCTTCCCACCTACTGCAAAGTTAGTCTGGACAGGAGTTGTGCTCGTTTTAAGTGTTCTTAGTTCCTGAAAAGCATAGTGTAGGAAGCAGAGAAACTAGTGGAGAGGAGGAATGGCAACAGCATACTGAACAGAAAAAGTTTGATATGAAAAGAAAGTGACAAGTTTTGTTACAGCAAAGTATTCTTTGTTCCACAAAGCAGCAATGTAAAATGCAGTTCTTAAATATTCTCTTACTTGTACAGCACTGAAGTTATTTAATATGTAGGTTATCTTGCATTACCTTTCTAGAGTTTGCAGCAATCTATGCCTTAGATTAGCTTTTGATTTTTAAAAAAAAAAAAAAAAAAGTGACGTGCAAATAGGTGAGTAAGAGAAGAGGTGAGTGGCAGTGGCTTGATGAGAAATGAGTTTGAAGAGAAGGGGTTTTTTTAATGGAAGTATGGCGTAGATTGTCCGCTTTGAATAATCATTCTTAGAATTGGATGCAGAATTTAGATGCCCAGGGTAGTTCTTCAGCAGTATTGTTTGTGGAGTTCAGGACTTTTGGTGGCATGCTAACTAATGCTCTTTTTTTTTTTTTTTTTTTTTTAATTCTTTTTTGGAGACTCTCCTGTTTTTTTGCTACACTTGGGCAAACTTTTGTCTATTGAAGCAGAAACCTTTTCCAGAAAAACTGAATTGCTGTACAGATTGGGGTATAGATTCTTCTGGAGATCCTGGTCTGTGTCTAGAGCTCCTAGGTGTTACAGTAATACAGGGAGTTATGTGGTAACTGTTGCATTCAATAGCTTTTCTCCCATGATCTGCCCGACATACAGACCCAGCAGAAATTCTTAATGAAACAGTGGCTTTGCTTTTGCTAGGCTTTGTACAGACCTCTGAAGATGTCATTCCTGCTCTACGATGCATCATATTGGAAGATGTATATGAAGGTTGGGGAGGAAGAATACAATCAAATACATAAAATTATGCTGGCTTGCATTTTAATGTCAGCTTCTTGTTGAAGGAAAATAAATTTTTTACTTATTATACCATTCTGTCAAAGGTAGGTTGTACTTCATTTATATCTGTACCTGCGAATCGAGAGGCACTATAGTAATACTGGGGGCAAAAAAAAAATTGTCCACTGTTCCTGTGCTGTTTGGTTTTTGGTTTGTGGTGGTTTTTTTCCTTGCTTGATGAATTTAATTAGAGTGGTTGGGTAGGAATAATTATACAGAATTTCTTTAGGGCAATTTTACTCCAACTTCTGAACATGTTTTTTTTCTTTGAAAACTGGAATGCTGTCACATGTGTAAAATTATCTGATCCCGTAAACTGTAAGGTTTTTTGTAATAGTGTATGCATGTATTTAATGCAATACCTATTAAAGAAACAAATATGCAATCTTGCTGTTCAGAGACTTTATTTGTAATGCGACAAAGCAGAGGGTCTTTCAACAGTCTGTAGTTTTTGTTAAGTTTTCATTTCTATCAAGCCAAGATCCTAAAGTAATAAATTTAAACTGCTCAGTTGATTATCTTCTAGCAGCTGTAATGGTGTAAGTTAAGATCCCTGGTGATAAAAAAAAAATATCTAGATGTTTGGTCCCTAAAATCCATCCGAAAGGTGATAAAACCGTTACTATGTGTTACTTGAAGACAAAGAAGGAATGGGTTAAATTTTGTACTTTGGTATTTAAGTATCCTACAGAACTTTTTTTTAAGTAGATGGGCAGTAACTCTTGCTTCAAGCTCATTTTAATTGTTAATTTCAGCAAATTTTATCTTGCTTTAACCATAGTCCTGAAGTTGTGATGTTCTGAACATGCTTAGACTGAAAGCATCCAATAAAAACAAAGTAGCTTGCAGTAATGGAAAAAATGACTCAGTACAAGTTGAGAACAGAAATTAGCTAAAGGCAAACAGTAATCCTTAAAACAGAAGCTGAGTTTAAGCACTTTGTAAACTAGGTTGAAGATCAGTCTATTCTGCTGGTTTTCCAGTTACACAAGCACTTCAGTCATAGTGTTTGTTTATCATTTTTACTAAAATGTCCCAGTTTTGCCAAATGGATTTCACACTTTGGTATTCTAGGGTTGGTCAATTACTACCTTATTTCAAGAACCATAACCCAATGCAAGTGCAGTCATCTGAGATTAAGGTACAGTTTAACTGAGGAAACTCATGCTGTGTTAGAATGTCACCTGAAGAATAAGGATGGTGCCAGTTTGCTCATCTGCTGCTGGTTGTGCCAATAAGTGCATACTACTTTGGAGTAATGAGGAGGTTGCTGGTGACACGAAGGACATCAACTGTTCAGCTTCTCCGGTTCTGTGTCTACACGCCAGAGTTCTGAGATGTAGATCAAATAAATCTCAAATGAAAGAAATAAGCCATTTCCTTATGAGCAAGACAAATCATGTATTGCAGTTCCACGTTTAACCTTTATTTAGACCTCGTATCTTCAGTTCAAGACCTTAAGTACAGGCTAATTTTAATTATTAAGCATTAATAGGGAAGATTGCTGTAATTAGGGAGTCATTACTTCATAGTTATGAGTGAGGATAGTTCATAGATGTCTCATATAAAGAATGGTATTAATCAAATTAACAATAAGGTGCTTCTTTCCTTGGATTCCTGTCTAATTCAAGCTGTTCTAACTGTACCTTTGCCCAAACTAAAACTAATAACTAGAATATTCTGCTTAAATTACCTAGTCATGTTCTGTGATGTTATACTCTGCATTGCTAGACACGTAGCAGGTACCTACCAAAACAATACCTGGAACTTGTGTTGTAATACATGTTGCAATTGGGTAGACGTTTATTTTATAGACACTTCTTTTGTTACCTCAGTGCTCCCTAAACATGCTTATAACATGGGAGGAACTAACTCCTGTTTTTATGACATCCAGATGAGCTCTAAATTACAGAAAACTGGCTTTATCACCTGGTTTCCCAAGAGGAAGTGAAAATTAAACACAACTTACTCTTAAACTTCTTAATCGCTTTTTTCAAGGTGATAATTCTCAGTTTTACACTCCTTTTACCTTCCCACATCTAATCTCTGATGATGTTGGCTCCTCCATGAATGATGTCTCTGTTATGTAGGTGGCTTAAGGCACAAGCATGCATAGACTTCTTCCCTAGATAGCATCAACTTTCTGAATAAGAACGAGGAAGTTCTGAAGCAAGGGCTTTGGATTACCTTTGTAGGCATTGGCCATGTTTGAATCCATCAACGTTTTCTAGTCTGATTGTTAGACTCTACAATCACCTAAACACAGTGATTTAAACCACCAGGAAAATAAATACAATTCATCCTTTTTTGTTGTCTTCTTTGTGATAAAATTGAATCAAGTTACACTTGATAACTACTTAACCAAATGTTACTGATCATTCTTTGAAGAACACTGTTAATCCATGTCTGACACCTTCATCTGAAAACTGCACTTATCAATGCTTGTCTAAGAAACAGTGATTAATTTATTTACAAGTCTTCATAGGGATCTACTGTAGATAGTAGTGAGCACAGACTCAAGAACTGGATGTTGCTTCTATACCTGGAAACACTTAAACTCCTCTAAATGCCACAGCTTTAGTAGAATTATCTATAAGGCTTGCCCAGGTGGGGCCAAACTCCACAGCTGTCTCTTGGTATACTTGGAGCATCCTTTTTCAGTTCTCATGTTTAAAATCATATATACTACATTCTCTAAAACTATAGCTACAACTTCAATGTAGCTTTCCAGTTTGCAAAGGCGTTGTTTTCCCCATCTTTAGAACAATAAACAACTCTTACCTGAGCACACAGTTTGCATCCGTTTCAACTAAATAAATTGCTTAGCAAAAGGAATCATCTATGGTAATACCTAAACCTGTTTTACTGCAGACAATATCAAAGTACTTTTTTTTGGTCTGCTGGATAATTATATACTCTGCTTTTGGAATAGTGTGGTTAAACGCAAACCTCTAGAGCAGCAAGGTGGTGCGAGTGTCTTCTGTCTCACCACTGTTTTTGCTTGCTGTCTTCATGTGAAGGAACTTTGAGTTTGACGCAACCCAGCTGTTACTTTTACTGGGATAGTAACTTCATCCATTCATAAGTGTGCTGCTACTGGTGTCCCTGATGTCCTGTTACTTTTCATTAGGGCTGAGAGAATTGAGTCTCATAACCATCTTAAAACAAAGCCTTTTCTTCTGAAACTCAACATCTACATTGATTTTAATGCAAATATATACACATGCTATTTTATTGAGTAATATATCAACAATATGGTGTTGTATGAACGTACAAAGAACAACGGCAAAGTTACTTGAAGCTTCTTGGCCAGAAAGTGAATGAGTTGGATTTGGATTCAACTAGTCTGGATCTGAACTTTTCTTCACTTTGACCTCAGAAAGCAACGGTTGCGTTCTGCAACGTCGTCATCTTTCACAACTGTCTTCCACACTTGTGAGATGCAACTTTGTGATAAGAATGAGAATGAGCATGAGCACTGCCCCAGCATGTGATCAAGGTCAGCTGTTTGTAAGTTTTTGAAAGAAGAGTGCTTGTTATTCTTTGTGACCTTACAAGGCTTCTAAATTGTCACTCATTAAACTAAGAAAGGTGTATGCTTTTGTTTTGCCCTGACCTGAATTTCCATTCTTTTCCTAAATGATCATAAAGGCTGCTGGGCTGAATTTTCTTGATAATCAGTTACCCTCTCTTCTCACAGTTCCTAAGCAGCAGGAGGGGAATGAGGAAGGGGCATGATACGACCTGATTCTAAAATTTTAAGCTAATGGCTCCTAGTGACTGGATAAGAAGGTCCAGAGTGACTGTGCAGCATCCATCAGCTGTTGTCTGTGTAGAAGCCCACTCCTTGTACACTGCATCTTACGATATTTAAGTGCAAAGTACTCAGCTATTTTAGCAACCTGTTCTGTCTCAGACGTTAGTTATTTCCATGGGAAGAAAGTAGTCTGTAGGCCAGACTAACTTGGAAAGGCAAAATCTCACCTGCCATCTCATTTCCCTCTCCCTCTTGCCTGCTACCACGTTGCAGAGGACTTTGACATGCTCATGGTATTCATATGTCCGCAGCATGCTACAGTTGTGCTGCGTTTTTTGCCTAACCTACTTTAGTCCAACAAGAGCAAGTCCTCAGCAGAGCAGTAGGTAATTTCTGTGCCATTCCTAAGACCAGCAGTATATTAATGCTATATTGCTTCAGTGTTAACCTGATGTTATATACTTAGTGCAAGACTGTTAGAGAATAACTTTGTTGGATTCTAGAAGCGTCTCAATACTGAATACACTCCTTCCAAATGAAAGCTCACCATCCCAGCTGCCACAGAGGCAATCTCTGGGATGCCCATAGGAATTGAATGAGTACACTTCCTTAGACGTTTCTTTTAAGAAGAGCCCATATATGTGGCTTTTTGAGTCCAAGGCCACGTAAAATGTGCTTTTAGCAAACTGATAACCTGCAGAGCAGAAATATAGTTGTAGCTACTATAAAGTTATCTGAAGTAGCTTGGTATAATGATGCTTTTTTCTGAACTAAGTGTGTGTTTACTTTAGATAGCTAGGGATGTAGATACTCTGAACTATAGTGCTGTCATTATTGTAGACTAAATGCCTACTTAAACACAGTACTTACTTGTTGACAGCTCTTGTATATTCCCATGCTCGTTCACTCTTGTGTAGAGAAGTTTAATTTGTCCACTTGGCAAGTCACATGGTAGACGAGCTTGCAGTTGGAGTGCAGTAATTTCTAAAATATTGGTATAAGAACTAATGGAGCAGTCCATTAAATTACTGCTTAGGACAACCCAATAATAAGAGCTTGTGAACTGGAGTCTTAGCTCTCCTCTGTGGATAAAATCGCATAAATCTGAATGCTTTACAGCTCCTTAAGGGATCTTTTTAATTTGGGGGAGTGCTAGCCAAATGAACTTGAATAGAAATGACTCTGATTCCCAGTGTGGCACATAGATTTCAAAGGTGGTTAGCGTTGGGGGCCAATTTAAGAACAGGGCAAAATTTCATCTTACACACAAATGTAGTTGTCATCTCTCCTCTTTGTGGGTGTATTTATACTGTGGTCACATATGTACTTAATTTCTGTAATAAAACTGATTATGGGTCCTGTTTGGCTACATACTGCTGCTTTTTCTACTTTTTTTTTTTTTTTTATTAAACTGGTGTAATTGCCTATACTATTCATCATATAAATCTTAGTGACTGTGAGATTTAAGACTATCTTAAACATCACACTTTTTTTTTAAAATTTTTTATATATATATATATATATATATGAGGCAAAGTTGAGACATAAAGTTCGTAGAGATCTGGCCCAGAAAATTTTCTCTAGGTTCATTTTTCTGTCTTTATTGGTCCAAAGTGATCTTTGTTTTCTGATAATTAAATTTTGATGTTGAACTTCCGTACTAAACTTAGTAAGTGTGAAACCATGCTATGTGGTTAAGTCCTCTTTAGTTATGAGCAAAATCTTCAAGTCCATCGGTGTGTGGGGGAAAACTAACTGAAAGATTATTCCTGGAACATCTGGACTTACTGATTTTTGAGACTTTTGCCAGTAACTCACACCTCAACTGGAATAGAAGAGGCATCTTCAGATCCATATGTATATATTTATATAGTTAAATAGAAAATTGTCTCTTAACAGAAAGTTCTGTTCTTACTTAAAGTGGTAGCCATCATTTTATATTAAATGACTGTGAAAAGATTCCCCCCCCCCCCCCCGGCCCCTGGCTAGGGTGTATTAAATAAATATCTTATGAGAAGAGAATGCAGTGGATTTGTTAATCCTTTCTAAGCTTAATACTTAGAAGACCCTAGTGCAATCCATAAGTATTAAATCTATAGGTGAAATCTTACTCGGTCAAAGATGTGCATCCCACCTGCCTCAGATTTAAAGCTTGGAGAGTTCATTCTTTGGATGCCCAAACTAGCCTTTCCTCAGAAAGAAGCCAGATTTCTGAGTCTTGCTGCTTTTATGTTCTATCCCAAATCTTGAGGACTGTCTCTGTAAATAAACTTTTTATTTTGTCAGTCCATCCCATTCTGAATCTGTTTATTTGCATTGAGGAAAAAACCCTACATGTTCTTTTAGTACTTGGAAGTCTGTGCTTAAAGTTCTTAATAAGCAGAGAGTTGTTTGCATTTATCAGTTATGGCTGTTGTATTCTGGTTATGGATACAAATACAAATCAGTTTTGTACTTAGAATAGAAGGTTCACCCTACTGCAAGTAGTTTTGCTTTTCCAAATCAGAACCCTGTATTTTGAGTATTGCCTCAACTAAAATTGCCAGTTAATGATTACATAAAACTTAAACGCTGAAGTGGAACAGTCTTCCTCTTTTCCTCAGGAAATTAAAAAAAAATAAAAATCAGAGCAAACCTATGGGATGTAAAATTTAAGAAAAATCTTTGAAGTTGACTTTTGTTTTCAGATATAGGAATTATTATATGTAGGGGTACCATAGTGGTGGTGTTGGCTGGGTAGGTATTAGGGCGGGTGGTGTGTGCGTTGAGAGTTAACATAGTTTTCCAGTGTGCTTGCAGGAAAAACTCAAATGCTTTTCCAGACAATGTCATGAAAATGGTTACTACATTAATCGGAAACCCCTGTACTTTTATGGAAGATATATGAAGTTGATCTCACTACCTGTCAGATTACAGATTCTTTTATGTGAGTGATTGGAATCGTAGCTAGTAGATTGGTGACGTTGTCATTCAGTTTGTAAGCAGTTGGGTTGTGGCAGAGAGAATCCCAAAACAGCTATTAAAGATGAATAGCATAAGCCATATGCAATGGAGGAAGCATTTAAATTTGGAGTATTTAATGGATAGAATTGTTGGTGACTGATACTAATTACTATTTGTTATTACTGCACATTGTTTCACTAAACATCTCTTACTCCTGTGATAGACAGGATAGCAACAATCTAAAATTTCACTTCTCTGTTAGGGGAAGGAAATTTTTAGGTGGAGAATTCTGTATCGAAAATAGTAACTTCCAGCATCATGCTCCATGAGCCTGTGTCATACTGGCAGTTGGTAACAAGTGCATATAGTAATCAGGAAGTAGGGATGCTTTCAAAAATTGCTGAGTATTATTTTTAATATTAATGCAGAAGTTAGTGTCTATGTTAGTTGGAGTATATTCTCTGAGGTGCAAGAAGGCAGCTAGATCTGTCAGCAGCTGGAAGTTATTGGAAGGAATAGTTCTGTTCAGATTGTGTTAAGCTACAGGCACATTTTTTGTCCTTATGAATCAATAGAGTATGTCTTCATGAAAGAATTATAGTCCCAGCTAAAGCAGGTGCAAATGTCCTAGTTAGTTCAACAGATCAGGTAGTCTGGCATACAGAATACTGTGAGGTTTGGATATCTGTTTGAAAAGGAAACCCTGTGTTGACCGAACTGTACAATGTATTGGCAAAATCCAGTTCTCATAAAGCATTGATCTGTTGTGAAATTCATACCTAAAAAGATATTAATTAATTAATTAACCTTTTAAAAAAATGCAAATACTAAGTGAAGGTAGGATGTAAAATGTATTGCAGAGTTCTCTAGTAATTTTGATACTGTGTTAGAAGTGTTGATTCCAACGTTTAAGTGCTTGATTCCTTCTGAAAAATAAATCCTAGAGCTAGGAAGATATTGTCATCATGCTGGCACATACCTCTAACCGAGGCTTTTTGTATTCCTGTATTTGTCTGTCTAACGCTAGAGGCTGCATATATTTATTTCTTGCCCCTTCTTTGAGACTGCCAACATCTTGAAAGCTCCCCTGCCCTTCTGAAGTGGAAGCCCTGCAGTCCTCTTTATTTCACACCCCCGCCTGTTCAAGAATAGTGCTTTCTCCAGTTCTCCCTGTCCTTTCTCTGTAGACTGTGTATTACCATCTCCTTATAAGCCCTTGCTCGTTAGAGTTATTCTTGTTGGAATCTAGGCTACAAATAATCTTTCCATGCAGCAAGTTGCTGCCTCTGATAAATGCAGGCTGCGGCCAGCGGCTGGCAGGGAGATTCATGTGCTGTCAGACCCCTGAATTGTGAATTAGGCTTTTCTTGTACTTTTCATTTGCACCAAAATCAAGGACGCTGTGTTTATGTATGCTGCCTGCAGTTTGGAAATTGATCTGGTCTAATATTACCTAAAGAAATGTATTCAGTTGAATGTTAAGCTGTAGATTCTTCTGGAAGGCTACTTACATGAACTCAGTTAAGGCAAAAGTAATGCTATATCTGTAAGATTTAATTCTGAAGTGTCTTTTAAAAATGTACTGCAAATGTTCGTATTAACTATAAGATATATAAACTAAAAAGACTGGATGGATCTGATTTGTGTAAGCATTTTCCATGGGAATCCCAGTGCCTTATATGGTCAACTTGCTTTGTAGTGTTTCAGTGAAATGAAGGCAGCCATCCAACAACACGAAAAAAACCAGCCCAGCTGGCTTTAGCTTTGTCTATAATACCCTCTTTCTTGGCCTCCTTCAGTAGCACAGTAGCTAATTATTAAAACTAAAAATGTGGCAAGAGCCTATGTAGCTAGTAGAAGAAATTCCTTTTGTGGCGGTGACTGTATACTAAAGATTCAATGCTAATTTAATAAAGAATAGTAGCACATTGATAATACAGCTTTATTGCATAATGAACTTTTGCCATCAGATAAGCTCCTGTGCCTTTACCCAAGCTTGTAAACTAGTGATAATTTCTGTAGCTGTCATAAACAAAGTTTAGTCGACAGAATCCAGCATGCTTTTTTTCTGTGTGTTTGACCTGTTTGTTAACTGCTTGAATAGATGCTAACAGTTTAAATAAGCGCCTGTTGAGGCTTGCATATTAAGGGATTGCTTCAGAGAGATCTGGTTCAGGTTCCTCTGGAAAGAGCATCTGAGTATGGTAGCACCAGTCATTGAAAATGACTATGTTTGCAGTGAGGTAAGCTACCCTGTATTTACTCTCAAGTATTAGGATGCACATAAGCTTTACTGTAATTCTCCTTGTGGTAACTTATATACCTATACTTTAAAAAACCCTCCTGAATGAGAGGCTAGACTGTTAAACTTA
The DNA here is from genome assembly GCA_024606505.1 of Aquila spilogaster. NCBI lineage: Eukaryota > Metazoa > Chordata > Aves > Accipitriformes > Accipitridae > Aquila > Aquila spilogaster. The sequence continues at coordinate 44,744 of JANHGO010007522.1, read as the reverse complement.
GTCATATCTCTTTATTCAGATATGCAGAATCCTGTTTTACAAGAAGTACGATAAATTGAGAATGCAACAATGTCAGTACCTTTATTTGGAATACTAATGAAAAACACAACTTATTTTCTATTGCAGAAAAAACCCAGAGCTCTTTGTCACTTAGCTACTGTGTTGAGAGTAGTATGCAGTAAAAATGCTATAGTATTCATTTGACTTGTAGTGAAGAGGGTTTTTTTTCTATATTGGGGCTGCCTAAGGCCTTTAGGTCTCTTTCAGTTAATCATATAGCTCCAGTGCCTGATTGTGTGAAAAGGAAAGGCCAATCTTCTGAGCTCAGTAATAAGTCATCTTTGCTTCTGCTGATATGGGGCATTCCAATCAGCTTTCAGAAAAGCAGCTTTTGTTTCTTTACGTCTTTTGGTTTCAGCTCTTACTAGCTTCATGTAATGACTTCAGCTCCTTGTACTAGCAGAAAGGGTGAACAGCTGATTCCTATTTACTTTCTCTGTATTATTCATGATTTTGTAGTCATTTATTATATGGTCATCAATGTAGTTTTATTCTAGGCTGAAGAGTTCTGGCCTATTGAGTTCTTCTTTTTCTGGAAGAGAGTCCATACCTTTGATTAAAAACATGGATCTCTACAAAGCCTGTTCTCTTACTATTTTCAGCTAAGAGCTGTAAAGGAGGATGGATTTTTTTTTTTATACCTAATCAGATTGGGAGTAGCAAAGAGAAAGTCTTCTTGGATGGATCTGTGTTTTTTGAGGGTGCTAGGATTTTTCAGAACTACTCCTTTTTTCCAAACATTTTCAGATTCACCAGAAGAGAAGAGTGCTTCAGAGAAAAGCTGATATCCAACACAATTTACCAAGACCTAACGAAAAAATGCAGTACTGTACAGTGATATATCTAAGTTAATTTTGAATATGGTAATTCAGAGCGTGGAAGCAGTACAGATGTCAGGTTGCTGTGGACTTCTAAAATTCATTTAGAGATATGCTAGTACTATCTGTGCTGTGACCTCTTTGCCTCCACTAACACAGAGAAGGAAGCTGTAAGATGCAAAAATAGAATAGGGATGTAGGAGTGAGTCAGAAGAGTGGAGGCAAAGGCAAGCTGTCAGATATGGGCTGGCTGTCAGGATGAAACTGAGAGTTAGGAAAATTAAATGGCGGTATGGAAAAGGAAGTAGGAAGGAAAGGCTGATACTGGGAATACTGAAATACTGAAACTCGGGTGTTGGTGTATTGTATATCAGGTAATTAATGTTGCCTGTGAAATCTGTACTTGGACTTAACAGGCATTAACCTTTTAATACTCTATTATGTCATCATACCTAGATTATAGGGCCTGTATAGAGGATTTGTTCTTGGGATAGGTCAGGACATCTGATAAAAGATGCTGTTGCTCATGGCACTTCTGCATTATTAGTGGGGTGAAAAAGAAGAGAATGGTATATGGGGTAGGAGACTGCAGGGAAATCTGCAGAAACGTTATGCACTTGTGGCTGTAAGTGTAATGAAAGGGCATATGAAATGGTGTATATTTTAAAACCTCAGTTCCACGGTATTTCAAATTGTATGGTTAAATCAGGGGATATGGCTTATGATGACCTTTTTGTCTGTTTACCATCTGTAAAATGGTAGCTGTTGTGGTGGAGGTTTTATGAAAATCCTGCTGACATACCTAAATGGTGGTAAGCACTGATAGGTGGAAGAGCCCATGAGAAAATGAGTTCTGTTTGGAATAAGATTTGAGTAATACAGGCCAAACACTAAACAGTGAAGGAAAATCCATAATTTTGAATAGGTGCATGTTACGAAAGCACTGATCATCTCATAGATTGAATGAAACAAGTTCCTTTGGCCACAGGGAAATAGAGATCATGTAGGACTGTATACAGGTCATATGTTTGTGGGGCCAGTTGCTTTGGCTTAGGCAGCATTAATTAAAGCATTTCCTAGTCCTGGAATATTTGGCTATTTGGCCTTACTATTGCTTATACCTAGGTCTGTGCATAAATGAATATTTAATGTAAAAGTAGAGTCCTTAGAGAAGCATAAAGCTTAAGCACGTTTTGGTTAATTTAATAGTGTAAATTAAGCTGGCAGAACAGCTTTCCCCTCCAGGAATTCTTGTAGAGGTGTGCACCATAGAGGAGAAAAAAGCAAGCTCAAGGCAGCAAAGGTAGTCTTCTGGCGTGTCAGGGAGTGGGTTTCTCTTTTCTGTTTAACATGAAGGCAGTTTCTCACCGTGCACTCTGAGGTATTTGGAGCATAGCCCCCAGCCAGATGGATAGATCTTTCATGAGAATACATTGAGAACCAGTTTTAAAAACAGTTTGTGTTGCAGGAGCTTTCAGTTTGCAGCATGAACGATGGATGATTGAATAGTAGAGAAAGCCAGGTGGGCCTTTGTCCGTTTGCTCGAAATGAGGAAACTTGGAAGTCTTCTCCATCAAACCCTACCCCTGCCCTTGCCGCTGCTCTGTCCCTGCCAGGGCCACTGAATGGTTACCTGCCAAAACTCTGCAGCGCTTTGACTTTCCCCGTGCTCAGGCAGGGTGTATGCTTTTTCCATATAATCAAATCTGTTTCACTTTCTGTGTTTTTCCACCTGTTTGCTTTAGCACTTGTTCTTATGTATTTGTGGGGGAAATGCAGTCAGTAAAGTCAGTCACATTGCTATGACTGACCTTGAAGCCAATGTGCTTTTCAACCAGGCTTTCATTTTTGTGCTCTTTGATAATAATCATCTTTAGAAGTCTGATGTACAAGAAGCAGACTTTAAAACATTTATGATTAATTTCATGATGATGTGCATACTGCTACGGTCAGGTAAGCAATAGACTTCTGGGTTCTTGTTATTGCTCTCAAGCTGACACAGTCGTGGTAAAGAGAAGGCCAGCATGTTTTCTGTCCTGGTGCAGTTCAAAGACATCAGCAGTCTCTCAGAACTTGGAAGTCACTACATAATGAAATGTAGTCTTTTACCCCTTTCTCCAGAATCCTTTCTGAGAAGGAAAGTCAGAAGTGGCTGCAGCTCCAGGTGCGACTAAGGCAATACTGCACTGTGCTGCCTTGAAAGAGCGTGCTCTTGCTTCTTCCTCCCACCACGCTGTTTTCTTTCCCTCCTGTTTTTTATTTATTTATTTCAGTGGTTGAGGAGGGAGAAAGGATTGTTTCTGCCTTGCTGGTGAGTTGAATTGGCTAATGGAGAGTCTGACAGATGCTTTTGGGAGTGTGCAATTGAGAATGAGGAGGGAGTCTGGGACCTCCCTGTTTGTCAACAGTGAGCTCGTGTAGAATCATGCCCTGAGCGAATAGGGTATGTTAGCTCAAAGGCGTTAGGGTTTGCTGGTTTTATAACACTACCTCCTGCAGGAAACAGAATATTGCTTAAAACTCATTTTGAAACATAGAAATGCAAATTACCCAATAGGGATGGTATTTATGAGTACTTTGCAACATTGTCATCTCCTGAATGACAGAGATTCTAATGCAGAATATTCAGGTGAGGGTCTGATTATTATCAACTGGGATATTGTTTTCATATAACTGCCTAAAATCAAGCATAGCAGGGGAAGATGATCCTATAAGCTCAATTAGAATACTTTCTTAGCATGTGTTTTTATCAACATTAGACTACCAGAACTTTTACCAAAGGTATCTTCTGCTAACTTATTGAAAGTGGTATTATGTGCTGCTAAAGACAGTGGAAGAAATGCGTCAGTGTCTTTCTTTGACTCCACTGAAAGCTTCCTGCAAAGTGACACTGTTGATGAAGTAGTGAGCATAAGTACTTAACCTTTTTTAAGAAATATTTTGGTTTTCTGGCAAGTTTCTTTAGTGCCTTTTCTCCTTGAAACTCATGGATGAGCTTTCAAAATCTGGCACACAGGACTGACAAGCCAGAGATGAACTGCTGCAGTGTGTGTAAGAATGTATGAATTCCTTGTGCTTTGGCAAAAGAGCAGATGACACGAGTGCCATGCTGTTTTTGGCATGTATGCTATGGGTTACAATTGCTCATCTACGTACAGTATTTTCTTGTTGCTTGCTTGCTTGGATAAAAATGCTCTTCAGAAGGTTAGTGAGAGGTGGAAAATTTAGAGGTTACTAGACTACAGGTTTACCTTTGCACACAGAGATAAGTTGGTTTGTGAGGACCAAAGGCTCTGTAGAGGATGGGGAAAACACAGCTGTATCCTTGCCCTTTTTGTAAGCTCAGCCCTAGACATTTGCAGAGAATTAGGGGATGGCAGGTGTGACCTCTTCAGGCAGTGCAGGTCGTGCCACACAGAGTAGGCAGTGACCACAGTTGTGACTTGGAGGGTCCTTAAGTCCTGCCACGTGAGATGCTGCAGATCTACTGTCTGGTGTTTGGTGGCAGTGGTGAAGGTGGTATAGCATGAACCATAGTATACAAACAAATATGCCAGAATGAGGCTGGAGACATAGTCAGTACTGGAGCACATGCAGCAGTTTGAAGAACAAGAAGCAGCTTTCATAATACACTGATCAAAGGTGTAACTTTCTTAGTATACTGACTCTCTTCAAAAGTCAGCATATATCTTCCTTTCCTCCTGCATCAGAGTAAATATGGAGCCGAGGAGTCTGGTTTGCTTTTCCCTTTCATGCCGTGAGGAGAAGAACAATGATGCTGGTTGCAGATGCAATCTAGAGAATTGCTTCTCAAAAATACTCAATTTCTGCTGGCTTTTCATGCATTGTGTGTCAAAATGATGGAGTTAGTCTTTGATACTTGATGTGATGAGGGGCTACTATGGCCAAAAAAGGAGAAATCTGTTTAACTCAGATTTGGGGAGACATGCCTAAAGGTGTCTTCTGATGAGGAAGGCTGTTCAGGTTCTGCACCTAAGGTGTCTTTGCTCATAAGCTTTCATGAACATTTATTAACAGTTGCCCTGGGTGGAGTCAACTTTCATTTGGCAAGGCTACAAGCTTAAAAAGCCTCGTTGGAACCGTGTTGGTTCAAAACTGTGTTTGCTGGTCCCCCAGGTCTTGGGAGTGTGTGTCAGGTGAGGTCCTTCAGTGTTGATCAAGTCTGACTCCATGGTGCAAAAAAAGCAGCAGTGCTGCTGGTGAAGCTAAGCAAGCCTTTGAAGCAGTATAACTGTGTTGGCGTGGTATTGCCTTCCTGCTAATAAGCCTAATGAACCTCAGTTATCTTGATGGTTATCTGTCACATGGATTTTTTTGTGTGTGTTTTTGTGTTTATTTTACCCAGTATGGCTGACAAGCTAACTCATTTAGGCATCTGTGTTACTACTTTGCAGCGCTGGTACAGTGTTAACTGTCCTCTGCTGTTTCCCAGGTATTTCAAGATCTGTTTAGAAAACAAAAACTGGCAAACTTGAAGCTGCATTAAGTTCTTGAATAGTGGCTAGAGATCTGCCTAAGAATACTTGTGATTTGTATTACTAAGATCTTCTGAATTAAATAGTGATCTGTGGGGTTTTAGCATTTTTCTATATTACTAGTAGACTAGAAGGTACATAATCCTCATTATGCAAGACAAATGAAACTTTCTACTTCTTTCAAAACACAAAGTGGAGGTATTTGTTGACAAATTCTCTCTCTCCTATATAATTTATATATATGCCCTATATCATTGCTAGTTTTTTTACTATTCTTAATATATTTAAGAAGTGCTGTAGTATTCCTGACCCTGCTGGCTGTGTTTTTTCACTGATATTCATAGCTTTCCTTTCCAAATTTCTACACTCTGTTACTTTAAGTTTATACTATTTATTCCCATTTTTTAAATTCTGGTTTTATAGTGATTTTCACCATTTTATTTGTTAAACGTTTTATTTCTAATTGTTGCCATTCCTTTGCTTTATCTCTGTACTACTGTAACTTCCTAATCAAATTGCTTTGGAGAATAATGGCTTCTGGTCCGTGTGATACCCATTCAGAAAAAAAAACCCCAAACAAATTGAAAACTGGCCCTTTTAAAATGGCATGTATTGTGTATATATAGTGGTATATACTGTTGTAGATGAGTCTGTATAAACTTAGATTATTTTACTTGTTGACCGTTGTCTTCCTGTCCATTTTTTCAATGTAATTGGGATTAAGTGGTTTCCTAGGAACTTGTGATTACTTGCAGTTTCTTCGTTAATCTGTCATAATGAGTTTCTAATGGGACAACTGTACCAAAGTATTTCCTGTTTAGATAGGCCAGGGGGAGTCCGACTTCGAAGCTGGTACCTCACTTGTGCTCTTTTGGGAGAGAGAAAGTTCACAAAGTGGATGTTGTTTTTATGTTTCTGGCTGGAGATAAATTGTTAGATGTCTCTGTTAAGAAGTACTCATGGCTGTTTTCTTGTGTGGGTGAAAAATTTGGATACGGTCGAAAGATAGTTGGAGGTGGGACTGGGATTGCTGCTGGGGCAGAGGAAGCACACGCAAGCGAGCGCAAGTTTCTTCTTCATTCCACCCAGCGAGGGTTTGCTCAGCAAGTTCACGATGTGGCTAGCCTATTGAAAATAGAGTATTAAGTTACACTGTGGCAAAAATGCCTTTTTTAGAAGTTGCAAACCATATCTGTGTAGATGAACAGCTGCATAGCTAGCCTTTGAGAGAGAGGGAGTTTGGTGTTGAACACTTTTTTTATTCTTTGTACTTGACAGAGGATTGTAGTGCATTTGCTTATCTCATTTGTTTGTACAAACAGTTTTGTTAACTATACTAAAACATGGCAATGTATTTCATGTAAGTTAATTTAGAAGATTGTTTAGCAAATTTAGCAAAGGCATAGCATGAGCACACCCTTATTTAACTTTGCAGGAATTCCTGAAGTGTCTAGTCTGACTTGAATTTTGGCTTTAGGTATATTCTATGTTGATCTTATCCTTGCAGAGGATTTACTTGAGTCTCGGTGACCTTTGTCTTTTGCAAGTACCTTACCTTTTGGGGATCACAGTGACATTTCTTTGTGCAGATTAAATGAGAAAAAAGGCTTCAGACAGGTTGTTCAAGTGATGCTGTGTGTTTACCTACAATGTGGAATATGAAAATGTATATGGAAATTACCTGACAACGAATTTTTTGGCATTGTCTATACCTTATATGCTTCCCTGAGTAATTCCTTCAAACTTTCAGCAGATCAGAAGGCAAACCAGGTCCCAGTTTCTTTAGGTTTTCTGCTGAATATATTTCCGAAGTCAGAAATAAAATGAGATATTTAAAAATGTAGTTACGTATATATGTGTGTACCATAGCCAGTCTTTTCTAAAAAGGAAAATTAGAGAGCTGCTGCTTGTTTTTTTCTGTTGAAAAGTGAAGTTAAAATGCGTATACATTACTGATGAGCCTAAAACACTCTGTCCTGTCTTTAGGTGTTTAAAATGCTAACAGGATTATCCTGGAGGTTTATCAACATGTCTGTGTTGCCCTGCTTTGGAGCTGGGGCTACCCTGAGGAGCATTGAGGTGTTACTTCTGGTACACCTGGCAAAGGTGTTGTCTGACACCTGCAGGGTTGTGGGGACTGGAAGCTGCAGATTTCTCACCTTGTTACTGTCTGAATAGACAAAATCTGTATTAAAAATTACAGTTTTAAGAAAGAGCAACTGTTTGATATTTGCTGTAACAAGTTTGGCTAATTTGCTTTTCAGATAATTTCACTAAAACTGTATTTAATTGGGTTTTAGACAATCCTTGATTTTCTGCTAAAATTTTAGTGAGACTGTCAGAATATTCCGCTTTCATCCTGAACCTGCTGATTTGCAACATATGTCAGCTTCAAGACTTAATAGCATTTTTGAAGAGCTGAAAGTTCTTTCCAATTTATCTGTTCAATTCAATGAATCATAAGTTTGATCATAAATTGAAAAATTTGCTGGGATAAGGGTAGCTTTTCTTTTCCCAGTCTAGGAACAGAAAGTAGAAGTAGCAATATATTCTTTCCTTAAAAATGGAAAATTATGAGAAACAGTTAAGTTTCCTGTTTATATGTAGTACTGCCTTTGTTTAATTGGTTTTGCATACAAAATGGAGTTTTGATAAACTACTATATTTACCAGATTTAAGATAATTTGATTAATGTTTAAGCAATTCAAAATGCCAATTTTACTTCTAATGTAGTTCTTGTTTCCATCTAGGTATGACATGATTATATTAATTTTTTACATACAAAATATACATAAATCTAACTGACATTCATACTTCACATGTACTTTTTTATTCTGTTATATTAAATTGAATTGTACAAATTCGTTGTTTATTTACACAGATTCCCCTACGTAGGGAGGAAAAAAGCCCTGAACGATACCAGCCTTATCAGCTTACTAAAAATATGCTTTTACTTCTAATATATTGTATAATGATGAAGATAAAACCACACATGGCAATTGCTAATTGAATGAAGCATTCATAGGTGTGCAGTCGGAAATTTGAGTGTCTTACTGCCTTTTTGTACCTGTAGTCTTGGTTTCTTCTGTTAAAGGTGCTTTTTACTGTCAACAGTTATGTGTAGTAGGAAAGTAAGTGCACAGAAAGTATGTCTTGGTTAGTTTAGTATGCTCTATCAACATGTATATTTTTTTTCCCTTGGTGGGATGAAGGGTTATCATTGTTTTTATTAAATTCAGTGTTATTACTTTTACTCTACTCAGCTTTGCCACTTCACTTGGCTAAAATTAGAAAGTAATGAAAACTTCCCCTAGATCCTGCTAAAGCAGAAGATTAAATGTCAGTTGACGACTAGATTGCTAATGTAGCCCGTAAGAGTTCACAGTGGAGCGCTGATAGATGTGGTCAGGTTTGCTTTCTTGCAAGGCAGTGCAGTTTTCCTCTCCAAAGAACTTGGAGCCGTGTAACGGTGATAGTCAGAAGCAGAGGAAAAAAGGGAAACTTGGCACACGTGGTTTAAATTTAATCCAAGAGACATAAAAGTGAACAAACCTGTTTGTTTATGTAAACAGATTCTTCTATTAAGTTTTCTTGATGCCTCTTTGTTTTGCTAGATGATTAATTTGGTTAAGAACATGTATTAGAGGGTATCAGTATGTTAGGTATTTTAAATGGAAAAGCTGCTTTGGCGCATGAACTTGTTTAGTTGTCCATATACTAAAAGCAGATTATGTTTACTCATGAAAAAAATTTAGGTGTTTGAAATAGAATTGGCATATTTTTAAAATGGAGTGGGACAGAAATACATATACTATATGACACTGCTTTCTTCTCAAATTTAATATTTACACATTGTGTGACCATGAAAACTAATCACTATCTGCCAAAATTATAATGATAAATACATAATGAAAGCATAGCTGCATAATGGCACTGTATTTTTACAGTATGAAAATTTTGTTTACTCCTAAAAACCATTTGTTTTCAATGAATGAAGACTGCCTCTGTACCTGCCAGGAGGTAGATGTGGAGGGTTGTATGTCTGCGTCCTCCATAGCATGGTGCATCAGCCACAACTGCTGAAATTGCTTCAGAAAGCAAACTCCAAAGGCACAGGCCAGAGGAGTGAGAAAGCCATTTGTGAAATGAATGAGCCTGAAATTTGGTTCTGGATTTAACTGCCAAATTCACTGATTTGGTGCTGCTAGACAAATGGTGTAGGTTTCAACAACGTGTAGCTAAAATGAGAATCTGTCGTACATAATTTGTACGTACCTACCTGCCTAAGCCTTCAGGGTTCAAGACAGCTTGTGAATTTGTACATCGTGTTAGCTGTAATACCATGCTGTCAGATCTTCCATTTCTCCCTTTCTCCTAGTAAACTCATGCTGTCACCTGCAGTGTGCTTATAAAGCTGACTAAGAAACCCGAATCTACATTTAAAAGCAAGTTCTGTTGTTCCACAGAATGTACTAATTTTGTTTTTAAATTGAAAGAAATGAGAAGGAACAGCAGAAGTTGTTTCTCAGATGCTTAATACCGTGAGTTTAAGGGAGAGCCTCATTTGTGTGAAGTTTAGGCAAAGGTTGCTTCATAGAGCCCTCTGTGTCCAGTATCTTCATCAACTTCAAGTCAATATATTGAGCCAGAAGAAAAAAGGGCATTTGGGCAAATAGATCTGCTCTAGTATCAGTGTTTTAGTCTTTGAATGCTGTTAGGTTTGATCTCTTCTAAAATAATTTTGTAAGGGCTAGCATTTTTTTCCAAGACATCTCATTGTTCTGGGATTGTTTGGGTTTTTTTGGCAGGCTTTTTCTGGGTATGTTTCTGGCAGATTGTCTTGAGATTTTGCTTTGAGTTAAAATACACGAATACCATTAAAGTTTAGTACTAAACTTCTAGTATGGTACTTTTAATTAAGAGATAACTTTTAGTGTGGGAATTTCAAGTGTTCCTGAAAATAGACTTGCACGCAGCTAAAAAAGAAAACAAATATTTGTTTGAAAGTAGATTTACATGTAATACTAGGTAGCCTGGAATAGTTGGGGTTTTTATCAGCAAAAAGCAGGCATTAGACTGGTTGTTTTGTCCATATAGCATCTGTCAGAGTGAGTCTTGATCCATTACTGGGATTGCTAACAGGAATGGTAGCATCTCTGGTTATAATAAATAACATGTTATGGCCAGCTCTCCTCTTCCCTTTATTTTTCTTGGCAGGAGGTTAGAGGACAAGAATAATTCTATCTCTACTTGAAACACGCTAAAACCACTTAAATACATGTATTCTATTACAGTCCTGATTAAGAGCTATGATTAAGTATTCATTAGAGTTTCAATAGTGGGAAGGTCCCTATGAAATCAGTTTTATAGCATGTAGATTATATCAGTCTCAACAGTGATAGATTTTAGCGTTTTTCATGAATTGTGCCCTTAATTAAATTTATAGGTTTAACTATAAATTACAAACTAGCAAAGCTTAAGGGTGTGTAATTAATTTAGTAGTTCAGTGTAACGGAGAAAAAGGCAAAATTGTAGTTTAGAAATTACATTATGCTCTTACTGAATATTTGAGCTAAACAGTTATCAATTTCCTGTAGCTCCTCATTTTATCCACCTCTTGGAGCTGAAGTAAAATCTAAGTGAACTTCTATTGAGATATACTCATGAATATGACAAGGTGTTTACATGAAGTGGAATTAATAGCTAGAGAAGTTTGAGTTCTGGAGTGATTTGTCTATTTTTGTCAATGTTTGACAGCTCTGCGGCATTCGAATTAAGTAATGATGGTTAATGGGTGCTTGGTTTCAATAGTCTCTGCATGCCTTCCCCATGAGACTTGAACGGACATGAAACGTTGCATCAGCCTCGAGTAGTGTTTTCTCCTTAGGAGAAAGTATCTTGCCCACCTGCTTTTTGCAGGTGTCTAAAAGGATTCTTATTTGCTACACTTAGAAATGAAATGTTTCCAAGAAATTTCTCCAGAGAAGAGTTTGCTGCCCTGCAGTGGGGGAAAGGGTTTGACATTGAAATTTATGCCAAGATTGACTCATATTCTGGGGTGAGAAATAAAAACAATAAACTTGAAACTGCCAGAACTTGCAGAAGCAATGAGATGCTCTTGAAATGATTTGTTAATTTGAGTTATTGGGTATGGCAACTATCATTTTAACGATTATGTATGGACCAGCTCTCCAGGATTTTAAATAGTTGGCCATTCTTAATTGAAAATACACACGCATGCATCATACGCACAATGCTTACAAACAAGTTAAAATAACACTAGTGTAGCAAAAGGGTAATAGTACTAGTTTATCAAGAATATTTGCAAGGTAAACTTGCATTTTTACTAGTAAGCATGCTTTAAAAAAAGTAAAAAAGTAAAATATTGAACCCTAAAACTAGATTTTGTGAGTATGCAGAGACATCTGCTATTACCAGTTCACTGGTATTATTTCAGCTCACTGAAAAATAGAAGCTGTGACTTGTGGGTTGGCTAAATGAACACTGGAAAGATTATACTTAATTTCATAATTGAGCAACATTTGTCATCCGTAATACTAGATTAGTGCCTGAAGTTCTGTTACAACACCAAAACTGTCCTGTTTCTTACTGTCATCGTGAACATCAACAGCAGGCTTTCTACCCTGTATGTACTACATTAAAAAGAATACTCAGCAAATGTAAAACACATGCTTTTATAGTGATTCCTTAAATAGTAAATAAGTGTAATAATCGCTAATATTTTGTGACCTAATTTGTTTGCCATTCTTATTACCCTTTATCCTGGAAGTGTTCCCAAATATTCAGTGAGTCTTAGGACATTGTCATTACTAATATTAGACCCTCAGATGTTATACTTTGTACGAAAACATTGAATTAACGACCTATGAACAAATTTAAGGTGCAAAAAAAATATTGCTCCTTTATTCTAGTGGCTGTAACTGCCAGGTTTCCTCAAATCTGTAGCTTGGAACTTAGATAAGGCTTATGTTTTCATTTCATACACCTTATTGCCACTTCAGTTGTTTGTGCTGCATTCTTAATTAATATGCAGCATAAATATGTGACCTACCGAAAGTGGAAAGTGTTGCTCAAGCTTGCTTTGGATCTTTTGACCAATTTCCTTTTTATAACTTCTCAGTTAGTGGTTTATTGAAAGAAAAAAAAACAAAATTAAGAATTGCAATATGTAAGCTTATTCTTTTTTTTCCCCAAGGAGAGTGAAGGTGAGCAGAAGATGTTCATAAAGAGTGTGACTAGCGAACTGTAATGTCCTCTGTCCTAACAAAACCTTCCCTCATGAGGGCAGAAATCAGTGCAGAGTCAGACTAGTGTTCAAACTGGGGATTATTTGGCGGTGCAGAGCTCACTGGAGGGCCAGCGAGAGGACCCAGGTAGAAGTGGTAATTGTTGAGTTCACACTGTGAACTGCTCTGTGGCAGCATTATTTCAGAGGCCTCATCCTTTAACCACCTTTTCATGACAAGCAGTGAATTTAATTCTCTTCAACCTCTATTCCTGTCTCAATTTCAGTTGAAATTGCTGAGGGAGGGAGGACAGCCAGGTAGACAGAGTGAGTAATGTGATTTCCTTAGGAAGTCTGTACAAACGAGAAAGTAGGCTAAAATGTGTTGTAAATTTAAAAGTGAGAGTGGTAGAATTGGTTGCAGATTTAGAAATGTGTTCTTTGAAAAGTGTCAGTTTGAAAGCAGAAGCTTTAACACAAGGTTTGTAACGGGTGAAATTTCACAGTAAAACAAAATTTTGTTTCTCTGATAGTGGAATTAGGACATGAAGATGAATTTCAGAACAAGGCTTCTTCTCAGAATGTAAAAAACATTTCAATATAATCAAAGCAAATAATTCTGCTTTAATCAGATAAAGATAATAATGTATTGCTGTCCTTTTATTATTTTATTTAATTTTAAATTCAAATTGCTTTCCTGATCCACTTTAGATCCAGTTCATCAAAGTATGTCAGCATAGTTATAAGGGTGTTTGGTATGTGATTGCAGATGGAAAAAGCAATCTAGGATGAAGAGAATAGGAGCCGCTTTTAACCAGCTCTGCTGCTAGGTGTAGATGCCCTCACTTAATTTGATTCTTGGGTACGTTAACAAAGATGTTAATGTCCTGCTTAGTTCCATTGGACTCACTGGACTTGGTTCACTAGCTAAATCAAAGGAAGGGTATAAACTATTCTCCAGGCCACTGTGTGAGGTCTTTCTCCTGTTTCCAGCATTCCCACAGGAATTGAAAATGGTTGTTTGGCCTGTTTTATCCCTTTAAGTCTAATGTATTATTCTGTGTTCATATTTTTGGGTCCTTTCTGTACTAAGAGCAAATAAGGAAAAATGAAATGTAATGACAGAGTTTAAATATACAATGTTTATTTTCTGCTGTTAGAGGCAAAATATCTTAATTTGTGGAATAGATTGGGACACTGATCAGGTAACAGTAAAAGGTAGGTTTTAATCTCTCTCTAGAAAATACTGGTAGGAAATGGAACATCTAAACCTCTTTAGATGGCATTACCTCATTAGATCTCATAATTGATGAAAAACAATAAAAATTGTAGTCCAACGTAAGGTACATACTGTATAGGTTTGCTGCATGTATGTGGGACAGTACTCTAACTGATTGATTGCCTTTTTTCCTGCAAGATTTCTGATTAAAAAAAAAAAAAAGAAAAAATACAGACTTGTTTTTCCTGTCATTTGGGGAGGAGTACTGTCTGCTGAATTCTTTGGGTGGTTACTCACTGAGGGACCCAGCGCTCTAGATATCTCTTTTAAAGCTATCTATTTTTAAGGTTACTTACTAACTTAGGTCTACCCTTCACCTATGTACTTAACTCCTGATAGGAAGGAGAGCCAGCTAGGTCACATGCCACTTGCACTGGGATACAAAGTCATGGTGAATACAGTTAAAATCTAGCATGTTCAGCAGGTTATCCCCTTGGGAGTGATCAGAAAGCATTTCTGGGAGAAGTTTAAAACGTTGTTTCACGTAACATAGGCACGTTGTTTCCAGGACAGGTTGCCCCCACCTAGGGCTGGTCTGTGTGGGAGCCGGGCGCTGTTGATCTTCGCTGGTCTTTGCAGTCCAGGTTTCAGGTGGTTGTACAAATAGAAAGCGGTTTTCTTTCCTGGCCCTTAATATACTTCCTTTGAGATTTCATCTCTGTTCTTATCAGAAAAAGTAACCAGACTTTGTATTATCAACTTTGCTTTGTTTTGCTGCCTTCATGACTAATTAGCCTAGTTTCCAAATTAGTTCCCAAAGGAAACAAGGTTTATATGATTGCACTGTCCAGCTGTTGTTCTGTTTGGTGCCCGTTGGCTAACTTCCATCAGATTTGGCAGGGTAGCGAGTGCTTCATGCGGATATGCTGCCTTTCTACCAGTTTGTGGAGGCTGGGAACGGGCTTGAGAGACAGAACCAGTGCATAGGATGGAGGGGATCTTGAGCGTGAGCTCCCATGCTCTTCTGCTCGCCCCGGGAGCTGGCTGGTGCGTGTGCTTTACAGATGCGGTGATTAGCAAGTGCTCGGAAAGAGCTTTAGGACGACCTGTTGTTTCACCAAGTGGTAACTGAGGCTCTAGGTGGGAACCAAGGACCGTGAAGGGAGAGACTGGGGATGGGGAGACGAACAGCAAGAACTGACGTTAATCCTGGAAGGATTGTAGCAGACATGGAAGAGGAAGGCCTGTGGCTATCTGTCCTCTGTGCAGAGACTGGGACAGAAGTCATCATGGGAATTTATCTTTTTGAGTCACTGTAACATCAGTGGGACTCTTGTTATTTACATCTTGCACGTACGTTGCTTTTTCCTTTGTTGTAACTTTCAGGCTGAGGTCTAGAAGGGCAGACTTTTCGGAGGCTGTTGCTTTAAGTTTATCATGCTGTTCTGACAAGCTTTCCTTTTGGGGTTGAGATGTCAGTCTTTAATAACAGAGGCACTTTTGGCACTTGATAAATACTGCTTTTAGAAGTGACTACAAAGATAGCGCAATGACAAGCGGAGTAGAAATGGAAAAACATTGAGATAAAATTTCTTTTATAACATTTGCTTCTTTGCTTTCTGACTTAATGTACCTGCTGATAGTCAGAGGTGTCTTTCATATGGAAAGTGCTGAGAGGGATAGGGTCCGTCAAACACCTGCCTGCAGTGCTCTTCAGGGGAAAAAGGGGACAAGGAGAAATAGAATGTATTATATAAGTGTTCTTCAGTGATAGGCTCAATGGCATTTGCTTTTCTTCACCTTAAGATAGGTAATAACCTTTTTGGAGGCCACAGTGGGTTTTCTATAAAATTCAGGTACAAGGCTCATTTTTAAGTAATCTTTGTTGAAGGAAGCTCAAAAGTCGTATTTTTTAAATTACACAACTGTCTTCCATTTCATCAACTTCAGCTTCTGTGGCTCCTGTTGTTCCGTAATAAAATTGTTAGAACAGTTGTTCAGATTGTATAATCAGTTATGAAGAACATTATTTAAACCTCACAAATGTGATCACTAGTAATGCCAGTACTCCCCCATTTGCATATGCAAGTAAATTCTTGTATTATCTTAATAGTTACTCTTCTATCATCCTAATATATATAATCTCACAGATTGTTTATCTTGGCTTGTCATGAATGTGCCATCTCTGATAATACATGAGAAGTGTATTTGAGCTCTCCTGATCCTTGCCATGTATGGCACAATAAACTGCCCAAATTTGGTCAAATATTTTTAGCCACTTAGTCATATGTCTTTTAATGTGCTGCATATGTAAGCTTTTGATTCACTTAGCAACAGTATTTTTATGAGCATGTCTTGCCAGTTTTTCTTATGTATACTTGAAAAATGGGCAAGGATTGTTCGGCGTTGGGTTGTGTCACAACCAGATGGTCTGGCTTTTTTTTTTTTTTTTTTTTTTTGATAGTGCTAATCAATTTTAAGGTGCCCTTTTTTCACAGGTTATGAATTTTAGAGGATTTTAAGATATATGAATATGCAGCATATTGAAATGTAATATTAAAAGATCTCTATTTTAAAATGCTTAGGCAATTCCAAAGCTTTCTGATACAAATTTATTTTCCGTATAATAAACTGGTGAATATTATGACATACATAGGATATCAGTGGTCAGGCAAATTGGATATCCAGAAAAACTGGATATATGGCATATGTGAAATATGGCTAGGTTAATGTTTCTGTTAAGTGTAAACATCTGTGTTTCTTGAATTTGTTTTCCTCCTGAACTGAGTTATGATGTCTTGCATTTAGTTCCTTTTCATTTAAGTAACAAAATGCCTTGCAAAGAGAGGTGATTCTTTTCTTTCAGAGCTTGTTACTAGCATTTAAGCATTGTACACTGATGACAAGTGGAAGAAATTGAAGACAATATGCTTGAGTAATTTGTAGTCATTATTGTTGGAGTATGTTCATAAATTATTTTATTAAAAGAATCGCTGATTTTAGGAATGGATATGACTAAAAAGATAATTCAAAAAATCCTTTAGGAAGGCAGTTTTCAAGAGTACCTGAAAATGTAAGAAGGTTTATGAATGTTTCAATCAAGAATGTGTTTTTGTTTTTAATTGAAAAACAAATAATGCAAGCAGTGTACTGCAGTCTAGCTGCACGTTTATGGATGAACAAGTCCAGATGAGACTTGTTGTTAAAACAGTTCTGTTACATTCTAAACAAAGCCTTAAGTTTGTACCTAACTAAAGCAAATGGGGTCAAAGAGATGTTTGTTGGGATAATTTGTTGTGAGGGATAATTTGTTGCTGTTTTTGTTTGGCTGGTTAAATGGGGCAGCAACATATCTCCCTCACAGTGTAGCTGTTGCCTCAGCACTAATGGAGGAAAGCTTTGGGATTCGTCTTGGAAGGCACAATTGCTTAAATAAGGAAATCTGAGGGTTTTTTGCCATAATAAAGCAGTATATAATTTTCAGTCTTTATTGCTGTAGAAGCATTCTGAAAAGTAAAATTTATACCTTAATTGCATTTAATTAGAGGCATAATTCTCTAGAAGGATTTAGGAGCCCAGCAGTAGAAGTTCTCATTTCAGCCCTCTGGTTATGTAGTATTGTTGATTTATTAAGCTAAAAAATTAATACCAGTCTTGTGGGGTCTAGCTGTTTTGAGTCCTTGCTGTCCTGAAATGCAGAGGGACTTTTCTCTCTGTTGCTCTGCCCTTTTAAGGGCAGCAGTATGGAAGTTGGCAAGAAAACTCACTGAGCACCCTGTGAGAAAAATACTCAAACGCAGAGAAGAAAGGCAAAATAGGAGCCAGTCAAGATGGAGATCTGGAGAACGGCAGTAGTTCTGCATCTGGGCAACACTGTTTGCTTGGTCATTAAGAGATGTGCACAAACGGTATTTTTGAAATGTCCCAAACTGATACTCAAGTAAGTTTATAAACAGCAGTGATTAATAGACTGTTAAAAGATGTATGGTGGTATAGAATCCGCTGCAGTAGAAAATAGCAGGAGGGTGTTGAAATGCAATGTAGCATCCCCTTCCATACTCCTTAGTCTCAACTGCATTGTAATTAAAACCATGTTACGGTATTGTTTTCCAAACTGCTCCCCATCTCTTGGTCACAACAATTCTACTTCGTGGTGTAGCTGTTTATTCAATTGTAATATCCACTCAAGTGACTGAGCTGGGCCTGGGATGGAGCGAGGGCCTGGGGGCTTTATGGAGGGAACCGCTTTGTACTGGAGAACAAGGTTGCAGTGGGGATTGTAAACGGCTTCTCAGAAAACCGGAACAAATCTATCTGAGGAAATCATTTGTTGGTTTTGTTAAGCTCTGCTTTAATTCATTTATTCAAGGATTTTTTTACAAATCTGTAACACCTGCTGCTTTTCTCTCAAGTTCTTCCTGTCTTGCTGTCAAACCCCAACAAATAAACCCTACTCCCTCATCAGACCTGAAAATACTTACCTTTTTTCCTGAAGATGTTGCTTAAAGATGCATGGTATTGTAGAACAGCTTTCATATGAACTTATTTCTTAAATGTTTCTTTCTTTATAGGCTTGTATAGATGATAACGTAGATATGGTGAAATTTCTGGTGGAAAATGGAGCAAATATTAATCAACCAGATAATGAAGGCTGGATACCTCTACATGCAGCTGCTTCCTGTGGATATCTTGATATAGCAGAGTAAGACTTTTTCCTCTATTTTTGTAATACATGTATTTTGCTAATACATTGTTAGAGGGGCACTAGAAGCAGATGACATTCATAAATTGTCTTTATAGTTGCCTCTGGGACGTGTAGTGAGAGAGAATGCTTTTATATTGTGTGTTGGTTATGAAGTGTGCTGTCTGCATAACTGCGCATTGCATTTTCTCTTTCTAGCTTTCTTACATTGTATCTTAGGTAGCTGTAAGATGTAAACATGTAAGATTGTTCATGACTGTCAAATTATTTTTTTAAATTATTTTCTTCTGTAGAAAGGTTGTTATGGGGGGGAGGCACAGGGAGAAAGTTCAAATTTACATTTTGTTAGTAGTCTCAAACATTATCCCGGGATAAGTCTATGTGTAGGAGATTAATTTTGCAATTGTGTTTGCAGTCTCGAAACTTGTTTTTCAGGTGTGGTATAAAGTGGTGACTTCTGCTAATTATTTTGGCTATGGAGCAAAATCTTACAATTGAAGTTAGATGCCTGTTATGGTACTAGTTAAAGCTTACTCAGTACTAAATTCCAGGAGTTATTCTTGAAGCCTGTTGAGGGCCACTGAAGATATGCTAAAATCAAATTTTTCCGGAGGTTGTCTGTTGTAACCTGAAGTAATGATTGATTTGAGAAAATGTGTGGCATATGTTGTTCAGCATGCTGTTCTTGCAGTAAAGAAGGTAATAGTGTAGACTAAAGACCCTTTGGGTAAACACAAACTTCATTACTTCTGCTAAAGTCAGTGTGATGTCTCATCCAGTGTAAGACTTGGATAAAATACAAAGTAGCATCTTATCATGTAACTAGGTTACTGTACTAATTACAGTGGCGATAGATGGAAATTGTAAGTTTAGGGGATTGTTTATTGATGTTCTGTTCTGTGAGTTTGAGAGGTTTAATTGTTTGAATCTTAAGGGAAAGGAAAAATTCTGGAGACTCTCGTATATCATCTTCACTGGGAAAAATTTTTTTTTTGGTGTTCATAGAGTGAAGTGCTTTGTATATCCTTTTTCTAACTGGGACACAGTGTGACCGCTAAATTCTGTAATCTGCCTTTCTACACTGTGCAGATGTTTGATGCTGTAATCTCCCTTGCATGCACGCTGGAAGTGTTTACTTGTTGGCTACACTATGACAAGAATTTCCCTACAAGCTGAGATAATATAAGCCTTTCTTCGGTTTAGTGGAGGTAAAACACCTGCCTTTTTCCCACAATAGGAAAAAGTTGGATAAATGTTCTTGATTTGGCATTGCAGCCTAATGTAGGCAGATGTTCAGGGAAGAAAGAGCAATGTCCCTTGTCCACAAGACAGTTTTTCACTATTAACTTGAGTATCTGAAATCTATAATATTGCTGAAGACTGTCATCTGTTTTTTATTCTCTCAGACTGGGACAGGACCTGTCTGCATATTTTCTATAGATATCCTTTAAAGAAACGAGATTATTGGAGTATAATCCTGTTGGATGTGGGACATCTAAGCTGTTGGAAGAGCAGTGTTTTTAAGGTGCAAGGAGTTTTGAAGATAAGCTGTTGAAACAAATTTCCACATACAGCTGAGAAGGGTAACCTGACCTGAATGGAGCAATATTTATATCTGATGAGGCCCATAGAGTTCAGATTTTCTTCAAACTGCTTCTCCAGGAGCTCAGCTTCAAATAATTTACAAAACTGACAGCAGAATTTGCAGCTGAAGCAAAACTGGGGGAAGATGAAAGGACGATACGATAATTTACCAGAGGTTAGAAATTTGATTTTTATTTGGCCTGTGGTATGCTCTGGGTCCAGCATCTGCTTTAGTGAGGATGCGTCTTTCTTGGGAAGCATGAGAATGTGTGTTTCTGTGTGTCCGTGGCTGAATCCGATATGTTTAATTTTTAGCACTAAATTTTCTGCTTCATGGAAGGAAGCTTTTAATTTGGGTAAATTATGGAACTTATAGATATAGTTCTGAAAAGATTACAGCTAATAGCTTGTCATCTTTATGTCCTATATGATATGGACTATGACATCTTCTGTTCATTTCCTGTTTTCTTGCAAGGTGCAAGAGAGAAGAGAGTCAGGGAATGGGTTCTGGTGTTTTCTAACTTTGTTAATGAAGGGCTGCGGAGAGTCTGACCTGTGCTTCGCTTTCTCCTCCTCCTGTGGAACTGCCTGTTGCACAGCTTTGTAGGGCTTCTCCAGTTGGAGACTCAGCAATCTATTTCTGCTTCCTCTGCTGCCATCTTAAGTCTTCTTAGGGCTTCCTTCAGATGTAAATAGCTGGAATTTATTTCTCTTGAAATAGCACAATCTGTAAAATCCTCCAAATATGCAAATTCAGTTAATATATTGTTTTTGTTTAAAATGCTTATATTTTTACAATTCATAAGAAAAACGTGGCCTGATAGCATACTTTCATTATTTCAGGTTTTCATGTCTCAAAATCTAAAATTATGTCTAAGAAAGCAAGAGAGCTAGGAGATGGAAATGCATTTCTATGTTTATAATGTAATTTGGGACTTTCTAGCACTAAGTATGTCCTTTGTATGTTGACTATGTTCACCTTTCAACCTTAACATTCTTCATGTATGCGTGTACATCACTTTCTAGGCTTAAAAGAGGGGGAAAGAAAGCAGAAGTTCTGTTAACGTTGCATGATAACTCTTGCGTGATTCATCACTAGGATTAAGGTCTATGAAATATAACTGAGATGGGGTATGTTGGAGTTTACAGATCTGTTAATAGGATGTGAAACCTTGGTTTTGCTTTCAAAATGAAAAAAAAAATAGTTTAATCATTACGAACCTCTATAGTACAAACTTTATCATAGTTTTTCTTCTCCTGATGCTCATTTGACTTCCATAGGATTATGTTTGGGGTGGTTAATGTACTTTGTTATAGAGTAAGAAAGGCTTCTGTTCAGACTGCTTTTATATTTGAATCCATACACAAACAATCTCACAGTTCAGCTATTCTTTCTATGTATTCCATCCATTTGCTACTAACACCCATTTCCTATTACGTACAGTAAATGGGAATGACTGGGAGTCACTCCGGGTTAATACAGAATGGTGCCTGCGTATTTGATCAATGCAGGAACCTTCCCATCTTTGCTGTGCTTTCACTGAACACCTGATTCTCTCTTGCTCTGTAATGTACACATTCTTCTTAAGCAGCACCTGCTGCTACTCAGCAGTTCCTGAGTGAGTGCACCCATGTGCTGGAGAACTGGGAGAAGAACAGGATATGTAGGTGGTAGGGAGCTTCTCCGAAAAAAACTCTGGATATCTCAGGGAGCCACCACTTCGGCCGAGTTTTGGTGCCGGTCCCGTGCAAATTGCTGATGGGCTGAGTGAATTTGTGGCATGGCGCGCACTCGTTGGGGTTTTTATTTTGCTCTTGCTAACTGCGCTGTCTGGCCAATGGGCTTCTCACTGCGGGTGTATTCCCTGTCCCTGTCATCCTCCACTGTGTTCACCAGTCCTATGGCATCTTCTCCCAGCAGTATCTCCCATCCCATTTCAGTTTTCTGCTCCTTTGGAACAGCTGCCTTCTCTTGAATATGCTTCCCGTCTCCTTTAAATAATGCATCTTCTAGTTTAAGAAATGTTAGTCTTGTAGAAGCCCGCTTCAGGTGCAATACAGCAAGAGAACACAGTTCAGTGTGAAATAAAGTGTCAGCTGGTTGTAGATGGAGAGTTGTGCTGTAAAAGCAAAAACTCTGCCATGGAGAGCAACTGCTCCTTTTGTTTCCATTGTTGTTTCTGCGATCTGTAAATGCTGGGAGTGCTTCAGCTTACTGGAAATTCTTTGAATACTTTAATTTTAGAATTGCCTACTTAAGTTAGTGTTCATCTAGTTTATGATCTTGTGAATTAGCTTACAAGTAATTGTAATATCAATGTTTTAAATTAAAATTCTTCAAAATTGCCAAAACAGGTGGGTTTTGTGTAGCATGTTCTCTTTTTCTATTCTTCTCCAACTTTTTCATATAAAGAAAGCTTTACACAAAGCCTCCAATGTGTTAGTATGAATTAAAAAGTCAGCATCAAATGCTATGAAAAATTATAGTTATGTGGAAACAAACTTTAATGCAGGAGACTTCAACAGAAATTGTGTGTGCATTCTTTAAGATGGTATTTAATGGGTAGGACCCTTAAATTTTCCTCTGTAAAACTCTTTTAAAAATATTTGGGTGTATATAATGAATTTTTTTATCTGATAGATCTCTTCTACAGTTTAAAAGCTTGTATATTATTTCAGTATCAGGGAATAAATTTTTAGAATGCAAAAAATGTAATAGAGGAAGAAAAATAGTGCAAAGTGGCATTTAAGAAACAGAATTTTAAAATGCATACTTTTTTATTTCTCTCTGCTTTGTATTGTACCAGATTAATGTAAAATAAATCTGAAATGGTAGAAATTTCTGTTCAAGAATTAAAGTACGTGTTAAAAATGTATTTTCTTGTGGGCTTTATACCATGCCTAGTTGTGAGTGCATAGTTTATGTATTTTGAAGCTAGTTTGCAAGTATTTAGAGGCTACAATATAGTTTACTACTTAAATGTGAATGCTTTTTCATTTTCCCCAGAATGAATGAAGGTGCATCTTCCAGCAAGTGTAAGAAAAGCGTTTTTCAAAAAAACCTTAGAAGTCAGTGGCAGTTACACTTCTGTGCAAAAAAAACCGAGGGGGAGGGAGATGTCTCCTGAGGGAAGAATAGGGTTTTTATACCTTCATGGAGTGGGTACTACATCTGAGTAACAGTTTGCCAAATGTTGCTGTAGATACTAAAATTTCTCATGGGTTCAAAGGATGAGAAATCCACTGAGGGTGGATACATAAAAAAATACAAACACAGCATACATACATACAAATGGCATCTGGTTCAGGAAATCCATGAAAGTGGTTGGAGACTGGAAAGTTATTACAGGAAAAGTAGCATGTATTTGCCCCATTTTTACCCTCCTTGAAGATGTGCTCACTTTTGGAGACAGGCTAGATGTTAAATGGATGTCTGGTCTAACTCAGTATGGTTGCTTTTATGTTTGGGACGCATGTTTGGTACACGTAGTTACAGACCCAGACCATACGACTTAACACAGTTTCAAAATACACCTTTATTGTACACGTTTTAAAGGCTGAAGCATATGATTACAGTTAGAAAGAGAGTAACTTTGTAATTTCAGAGCCTCCTCACTCAGTTCATTTAGGAAGAGAATAGCAGCTTGACCAACTCTGCTGCTCTAAAACCCAGCTCACCTGCTTTCCTTCCTGCCCAAAGTTTCCTATATTGTATCCCCTCCTTCCCCTACTCCTTAAAGCAGACTTTAAAAGGCTTGTGTGTAACCACTGCCTTGCTGCTGACGCCCATCTGTTTTTCCAGACTCCAGACACCTGAAAGTGAACCCAGCCAAACTAGTTTGCTGAAGCCTCAGCGAGCCATTGTCTCAGGATCTATTTTAGTAACAGTCCATTAAGACTAAATGAGTGATGATTGTCTGGTATATGGAGGAGTGAGAGACAGTCCTGCAAACCTGTAGTTGAACACATAGATGTTTCATGATAGGTGGTTTACTTACAGCTCTAATTGCCTTGCGGGGACTGCTGTGGGTGCTGGGTGGTGGCGATTCCTGCCCGTGGTACAAGGACAGGACCAGTGCTCCTCTGGCAGCAGCTGGTGAAGGGGATTCAATGCTGTTTCGCAATATGCTTAATGTGATCTAACTTGAGACTACTGCAGAAATAGGCGGTCATTCCCTTCTCTCCTTGGTTTTCCCTCCTCCACAGGCTCTTACCCCCTCTCTTGCGTTATCTAATGATCACACAAAAATGTGGGAACTCTTAGTGTAAGACTAGCCTTCAGGGGGTTTGGAGGGTTTGCTCTCTTTTGGATCAGTGAGCTGGTCTGGCTTGCCAGCAGCAGTTGGCATAGATATGCGGGTATAAAAAAAAATCCTGTGCTGCTTTTGAGACGGGGTTTGTACCTCTGATGAGAAGCCTGGCTGTGGAGAGCTGCCTGTGCTGAGGTGGAGTCCTCTCCTTCATCTCCTACCTCATGAGTCTCAGCCAGCTGGTACTGTTGAATGTTCTTCCACGATATCCGAGGGTGGTGGTGCCACAAAATATGTTTCAAAGCAGTTGCTTCTAATCCATTTCTTTCTAGGTTTTAATAACTTGATCATCTAGAGCTATTACTTGCTGGAGTGTTTTTAATCTGAACTCTTTTGCCATAACCCATTATAATCCTAGAAGAGCAAGACATTATTTAGGCAAAGCAGACTGATAAAAATGTCAGGGATAGCTCCCATCTCCTTTAGCTTTGTTCCCAGTTATGGTTTTAACTAACTGAGTATGAAGTGACGTTATTAGTGATATATTCAGAAATGGATCTTTGGAGGATAATCAGAAGTTTGGATTTGTGAATGACAAGGCGAAGTTGGTGGTCTGATGTAAACCACATGGAGACTGATTATGCAAACCGATACAGGGTTTAGTCTGATAGAGACGCTACAAGGTGAATGGACGTTTTTGTCAGGATTCCAGATGTTACTTTATATGACACAAGGAAATGTTAGCTGGAGGAGTAGAATTAAAAGGAAGAAGCACCAAAGATGAAACTTGATACAACGCACTCATTAAATGAGAAGAGAACTTCAGAAGTATATATTATAAAACAAGCCATGTGACAAAATAAAAGCAGGGAAAGAGATTTATTCTCAGCCAAAGAACAGCTCTTCTAGAAGGATGACTGACTTCTTACAAGTTGACACTGGTAAAGATGCAGTGTTTGTTTTGAGAGCTGCGAAAAGGTCACTGCAGGCTTTGGGAGATTGTTTCAGTTAATTCTATTTGGTGCCTTGTTTCTTTCTGGAAGAACACACTGGGAAAAAACGTTAATGGGAGAGAAAATATGGTAGTATGGTAGTCTCTTCCCCCCCTAAACAAAGCGTGATGCTCGTTCTTTATCAGCAACATAAAAGTTCCTCCTCCTCCAAACTGTATTAGATATCTGCAAGGATAAAGCTAAATTCCATTAGAGAAAATAGTGGAGAAACTTGGAGAAGATCAGTGAGCTAGTATCAGTTGGCATTTTCTTTTACAAAGATGTACTGTGGCAGTAGACTGTTTTCAACATGTTTTTGCTGCATATTCTGTATGTCCTAAGAATAATGAAACACTAATTAAGTTGTTTAGGTTGGTGGTGAAATTCACTTTTTAAAATCATGTGATTATGTGCTAGAGTTTAATCTTTTCTACTGTGTAGCTGTGATTTGATGTTTGGGTAAAAAACAGCTGGCAGAAATACGCAGTAAGATATGGTTGATGGGTTAGAGGAAATCATAGGACCTAACTGATTTGATACCTGTTTGTTCAGCAGAGGCAGTCTAGGAGAGCTGGTTACTCTAGGATGCACAAAGACAGTGTTCTATAGCTGCCTTCTTCAGATGGGATTACTGTGTGCATCTCCACTTGTGACCCTAAATATTTGTTAGTAAGTATATTGGGTTTCTGTTCTTCTAAAGGTAAATCTACTAGACCTTTAAGTTCAAAGATACTTTCTTCAGGGACATACGATTTAGTGGAACGTATCTTTTTTTCTTTTAATATATTTTAGCAGTTCATTGCATCTAATGAAAAGTCAAGGGACTGATGCCCAATGTAAAGCTCAGAGCACTCTAATTTTTGGCTGAAAAAAGAATTTGAAAGTGCAGCACATGTCTAAAAAAGCCATCCTGCTTTGAGAAGTGATGTGCATAGGAAAGATCTTACTTGTTTATCACAGAGCATTGGTTTTATCGGTATCCTGAGAACAATCTAGGGTAGATATCTTACCTGTGAATGCTGAAGTTGAATGGGATACGTATGGAAGAGAAGAACATACGGAAGAGTGATACATATGGAAGCCTGGGAGCCTTGGGAGCTCCTGAGAAACGTAACACATCAGGTCCTCCCTGGATGATGGCTTGTAACTGCCCATTGCCACCGATAGACTCCTGTTTTCTAGGGGTGACTGGAACATGGGAGAGCAGCTCTAGACACATGAGCAGCCAGGTTTTGAATTGAGCAAGCGCTTGATAAGTATGGCACACTGTCACTTGTGAGGGCCTCATCAACTAATTCAAAATTGCTGTTTTAGAGAGAGGTGCCGATAGATTCTTCTTAGATTGTAGGATCTGTGGAATTGTCAGTGCCATTAAATTATTTTTATATCAGGTAACTGAATAAACGCTATACTCAATATTTAATTCACAGTAAAGTTGGTTTTGAGTGTTGTTTTCTAGGAGAAAACATGGGTGTGAGGTAGATTGGCACTTCTGTGCATCTCAGTTTTTATTTTCTTTCAGCTTTTACTTGAGCGTTTTTCTCTATTGGGAGTTTGACCCTATTCTGCCACATACAGTAGACTTTCTAATGACACTAAAGCAACTTATGACCTACTTACCCTTTCTTACAGCTGTGTCTTTTGTTGGATATCCTAAACTACGTCATTTCGGTGCAAATGATCCTAATCTGTGTGTATTTTTCTAGTCTTATCCCTGACTGAGGCAGGATAAAAGCTGCTTGAATTCTTCTGGAATCCGTGTAAATCTAGTGTGGTATCTCTAGAGACATAAGGCTGCTGTGCATTGAGAGAGAGTTATTGGGATACAATTCAGATATTAAGACATAAAAATGTAGGGTTTTTTATACACAGCAGGTATGACAAGAAAAAGTATAAAAAAGGAATTAATTGAAACCTCTTGATTACAGATGAGATACTGCTTATCAAATTTGAATAAATAGAGTTTCTTTTGGAAGAAATGTGTTTTCAAGGAGGTTCAAAGTGGACTGGACAGGTAAACAACTGCTCTGAATTGCAGATTGCAACTCAGACCAAGTTCAGTACTACTCGGTGACACTAAAAGCTGCACTGTGATAGTAATGTTGCTTTGTAGAGAGATTTGGTCACTACGTTATTGCATAATATAATTACAAACCAGATAAGTTCTGTGATGTAGTGATTATATCTGTGCTAATATGTGTTTAAGCACAAGAAAAGAATTGATCTCGGTTTAAATTTTTCTGATATAAATGCTAACACGTGGCTCTTGGAGGAAAATATGCTTGTTAATTATTAGGTCCACACTCATGACTACCACTGAAATACAAAGCAGCAGTTAAAAATCAGAATTTGTGGTGCTACTATATCCAAATATAGCAATGCTACTCTTGGCATAAGGCAGGAGGGACCGTGGGCTAGTGGTGTGATCACCTTTTGCTGGTGAGGAATTAGCTGAGGAAGGTAGGCAGCAGCATGGTTTTCCTTCTTCCTCCTTTTCTGCCTCCATGGTGTTGTCACCTCTTCTTTTCAACCAGTGCAACTCAATCCCAAATGCTGACCTTGATGCCACTTCCGTAAATCACCACAAACGCTTGGAGACTTGCTGCAGGAAAGCATCCTGAGCACAGAGAGGGTCGTGAGCTGGAGTTACTGTATGTACTCTTCTGCAGCTGCAACAAGATATTTTTCAAACTTAACCTTCATTTTTGTGCTAAGGGGTGCAGACTTCAAAGTAAAGGAGAGAAACACTTGTTCACAAAGTGCATAGTGAAATTAACATTTGATATACACTTTAAAAATATGTTTTGTTTCGCTTTATTTCTTTCCTGCTGAAGTTTTTGCCCTGTATTCCATCCTGGCATTACCAGGCTCCAGATCTTTTTCTTTTTCTTTTTTGTAAATAGGTTATAGCATATGTTTCCCTAGATAGCTTTCTTCATGTTTCCTACTTTTCCTCTTCTCGGTCACTGTTTATTTTCACCTAAACATTGCTCTGCCACCTCTCGTGTATCTTTCCTCTATATGGATACAGTAAAATATGAAGGCTTAGTTGCTTTTTGTAGGCTGCAAGTAGGAATTATTCCTGTTCCATCTTTGCACTGTTAATGTTTAGGTGGCTGCCTATGTACACATATTTCTAGATCTTATTGCTGGCTTTTTTCAGAGGTTTCTTGGAACACAGGAGGACTAAGACTAACTAGATACTGTTATCTACACTGTTTCTTCTATGCTCCTGCATACCTAGAAGGAAAACAGATGTGATTCTAGTTACTGTGCTTCCTCGGGTGTGCAAGTTGCAGTGGAGGCTAGGGACAGCCAACTATGTGCAGAGCTCAGTGGTGTGGTGTATGTTGTGGAGTGTTTGCTTCGTAAACATAAATACGTTTTTCATATAGGTACAGTATTTAGAATTGATAGAAAGTGCTGTTTGCATAGGCAGAATTTTTTTTCTCGTCTCTGTGGCATACTACTTTGATAGCTTTGGGACTATTTGACAATTTTGAAGCAAGGGTGTGTGTCTGTCCAAGATGCCTTTCATAACAGCTTCATGAGGAAGAATCAGAAGCTGGATTTGCTGCTGTCTGGAGGAGCTCTTGCATATTGAAGGATATAAAAAAGTCTTTTCAAACTGGTCCATAATTTAGAAAAACACATATGCTGAAATCTGGATTAGAGTGGTGAAAATTGAAAAGAAGCGTCCCTTCCCATTTCTTAAAATGATTTGGCCATTTGTTTCTCAACTGTTTTTTTTTTATTGTCGGTTTGTTTTTTTTAAACACGTCTAGCTATCTGAAATTCTCAGCTTTTGTGTTCTGCAAGAGGAAATCATAAATTCACCTCAGATCTCTTGTTGATATCAACTGTCTTAAAATCATCACTCATGTATTTCAGGAGAAGTAATATCTAGTTTTGCCAAATACTCCTAATTGGCCTTATTTAACTTGGTGTTTTGTGTAGCTGCTGGCTGATGATACTGCTCATAGGGGGAGCATTCCTGTTTAGAAGTCCTGCAGCATTTTTTTTCCAAGAGAGATGTGAGTGAGAATCTTCTGGAATTTGCAAAGAAACATAACCTTAAAAGTGCCTGAGTTTTATCATGATGTGTTTTTAATTTAAATGCTGACACAGAAGCCTGTCTTCTTGTGTCAGTCTCTATTCGGTTCTAAAAGTTTAGAAGCAGAAGGTTGAGGCACAGCAGCAACTGACAGCGTGGGATGGCGTTTTGCAGAGTGCCTGAATAAGACATCCCTATGAGTTTGACTTAATTGTTTTTCAAGTCGTTTGATTTATTCTACATCTGTCTTAAAATCATGCAGGAGAAAGTATTGTTGGCCCAATTGAATTTGTACAGTTTTGGTTCCAGTATTGAGCATGGAGCCTTCATTTTCTTCTGTAAATCATAGATTCAGGAGAAGAGACAACTGCAGGGGTATCTCAGCTGTGGGGAAAGGAGGACAAGGGAAATTATGTGTAGGTTGTTGCTAAAGAGGGCGAGGAGATGCTGCGTTGTGCATCTCTGCCAAATGCTTACAAGGGTTACAATATATATTTCAAAAACAGTGAAATTGTGGCTTTTGTCATTACATTTATATGGGTTTTGAAGAATGTGTTTAAAAGCAAGTGTGGCAGCGTGAGGGTGCATGAGAGAGTATTTGAGTATTTCGGGTACTGGCTGTTCACTCGTATTCAACCGACTGTACATTTCCTTGAAACTTGCCCACTGACACAGGACATATGCGTACTATGTACCACAACAGAATTTAGCACAATGTTATTCTAATGCTATTGTATTTGCTTCAAGTTTGTATTACTTAAGATTTTTTTAAGAAAAGAAAAAGAAAAAGGCCAGGCCTTTCTTTAATATGTTATTTTGAGAAGTGCACCTTAAAAATTCAAGAATCACAAAGAAGTTGTAATTTTATCTCTTGATATGTTGTATATGCCGGTAGGTATACCTTTGCTTGCCTGGCCTTTAAGTATTATTTTTGCTGCAAATTTAAAGGGGAAAAAAACCCCAAACCCTGACCCAAACCAAAACCACTTTTGAGAAGGGCTAGGGAGCTTGAGGTAGCATTTCTACTTCTGGGTTAATAACAACATTGTTAAGAATTTATATTTGAAGTGAAACTCTTCTGCAGTGAGAAGTGTTCCAGGCCAGGTTGGATGGGATTTTGAGCAACCCGGTCTAGTGGAAGGTGTCCCTGCCCATGGCAGGGGGGTTGGAACTAGATGATCTTTAAGGTCCCTTCCAACCCAAACCATTCTATCATTCTATGAAAATATTTAAAGAAATATTCCAAGACACTCAAGCCAATAGAAGGTCTGAAAAGGATCAGGTGTTACAGTTTTAGTGTCCTTGAACTTAAAAAAAAAAAAAAATTGGAAACAGCAATGTTAAAATTTTCTATTTTTTATTTGTTAAATGTCTCTTGAAGGTCTAATTGTTTGGCCAGATTTATTATGGATGTCTTTTTATTAGTAAATTGAATGATTTACAAAGATGTACTTTTAAAAGTGTATTGATACTTTATATTTAAAAAAAATCAGTGAAATAATTCTGAAAGGCATTTAAAAGAAGGCAATTAAAACACACATTCCAAAGATGTGTAAGTTTTTAATTTGTTTTTACATCCCGTGGACTGTGGGGCAGATTTTTTTTCATTGTTTCTTTCCTCAAATGACGGCTTGCACAGCTGCCTGAACACCATGACACTTTTTCTGTCTTTGGCTCCTTATTGTCCTTCATTTAAGATACTCACGGAATTAATTTGAATGCCACCATCTATGTATTTAGAAAAAAACAGCTGGGTTTAGCTGAAATTGCCAATTTCAGCTGTTGGGAGGTGGGTTGTGCTGTTGGTTGGTGCCCCCACTAGCAATTAAGCCATGTTTCCCCTGGAAGGCCACACGGAACGTGTTTATTTTAAATGTATATATATGTTGAACCTCTGTTCAGTAACAGATTTTTTAGGAGGGTCCCTCTCCTCACATTTTAGGAGTTAGAGACTGCTGCCCAGTCTTCTAACTAGTTGAAGGGACCTCTTGTTTTCACTAGTGAGTCTCCAATGACCTCAGTAAGCAATTTTAATGAACTGAACCAATTCAGTGGCCACTTCTCTGCCCTGCCTTGTGCTTGCCACCGTTCTGGTGACCTTCAGGTTCAACAAGTACTTAAAGTTAATTATATCCCTAATGACTTCGCAAACTTGTTTCCAGATACTGTGAACTGGGGCAAGGTTCGAATGTAAACATATGCCCCTCTTTCTGTTGCCGACATAAATAATACTAAAAAGTTATCTGCAGCAGATCTTGTCTGCAGCTGACAAAGTTTAGTGAAGCCAAAGTTCGAGCGTCTTCCAGATTCTTAAGTTCTAAATTAAAAAATAAGACTCAAGTTTGTATATAACTGTCTTCAGAGAGAGGTGTCGTCTTCTCCGTTTACTTTGTGTCTCTACATGCATTTTGTTAATAGACTTACACAAAAAAAAAAAGTTAGCGGTAAGGGTTTTTTGTTGGTTTGTTTTTTTAATTCAGAGTGTGAGCCAAGTTGCTAGTTAAAATCTTTAACTTCCAGTTCCTGAGCTTGGTTTTGGTGTGGACTGTTTGGCTTTTGTACAGTAATCTGAGAGGGTTGATATTTATTGTTGCAGAGATACTGAGATTCCAACCCTTTATGAAAGGTATTGAAATGTATTTTTCATAAAATGATGGAAAAGAATCTGGGTTTCATAATAATTATAGAAAATAAATGTTTCATGTTTTTTTCAAGGTTGTTAATTTCAGTCTATA
Organism: Aquila spilogaster; assembly: GCA_024606505.1. Classification (NCBI taxonomy): domain Eukaryota; kingdom Metazoa; phylum Chordata; class Aves; order Accipitriformes; family Accipitridae; genus Aquila; species Aquila spilogaster. The sequence continues at coordinate 12,588 of JANHGO010007522.1, read as the reverse complement.
ATAGCTATTGAGTAACTTACAGCAGTGATTCCTAAAAGACAAATTTCAAATAGAAGTATTTTTGCCTTTATAAAACAGTGGTATCACAAAGCAAACTTGTTCTTCCAGTTCTTACCCAGACTGCATAATGCTTGTCATGGAAACATCAGGGCAAAAGTATCAGGAACGATTTTATTTTATTTTCCTGCTCTTGTCTTTCCTAGTATTCCTGGGATACTTGCAATTCTCTGTACTTAGACCACAAGAGTGTCTAAAAGAGGTACCTTTAGCTCAGTATCAATACTTGAAAGTTTTAGCTCCAAAAATAAGCATGTTATGGATCAAACTACTGTTTCCTTCTCATTTATTTCCATTTTGAATTAGCACCTACCAGAATATTATATAAATTATCATCAGATTTTCTGTATCACTCTTCTGTAGCTGTCTGTTGAACATGGCCATGTTGCAGCAAGTGAATTACAAAAGACACAAATTTAAGTGCTATACCAAAAGGTTTTGTAAGTAGGTGTTGATGGGAGTCCTATATGTTTTTACTTTTCCACTGCATCCATGTTTCCAAAAAGCACCTTTTTCAAGGCATGTTATCAAAGGGCATGGTTCTGGACTTTTTATTACACAGTTCCAATTTCTTTTTCACTGCACATGTGTAGCTGTATCAGTTAAATGTCAGCTGGTGAAATGAAAGCTATATTATGTTTACGTGCTTTAGAAAGATGAAATTTCAAGATGAAGGTAACACCTACTTAATAAAGTAAAATACAAGCAATTATTTGCAGTTTTTTTTTTTTTTCAAAACATGGATGACTTTTAAAATACACGTTAATACCTACACACAATAATATGCTGTTGCATGTGAAGATTTTAGTATATGGTACCAGAATAACTGAAATGTCAAATACCCCCATATTTGAAGTCATACTGTAAGTTTTAATTAACATTTAGGTTGAAGTACAATTTGTTTGGAAAGTAATTTTTAAAAGAAGCAACAAAACCTTCTGATTTTTAGGGTTATTCTGGTACTGGCTTCTGCTCAGCTACGCCTTACAAACTCAGAGCATTGTTCTCTTGGTCTTCTTTACCAAATCTGTACCCTTTCTGTATGTGATGCAGAGTCAAGTTACCTACACGTCTGAAATGATTGCTGTCCTTTCCCTTGGTAGCGCATGGTTTCCTAATAAAAGCTACGATCCTGTAAGCACCAGGGTGACTTCATGCACCATCTGAACCCTGTCATTGCTTTGCTGAAACTATTTTTACTGTAAATGAAGATAAACAAATGCATAAACTTTTTCAGGACATGGTCATCTGTTACTGAATGATGTGGAGAACAGAACAAACATGGATTTCATTAGCGGGCTTAAAACGTGTCTTTGAAATAGTTGGATTCTGAGTAATATGGTTTATACTGAGTGTTGCTCTTTCACTGTTAATTTACTTGAGGGGATCACTATGAATTTTTTGGTGGGAATAGCAGAGGGGAGGCCTAGATAGAGTGGCTGAAAGAAGGTTGGGAAAGGACCATTCTCACTTCCCTGGCGAGGAGCCTGCTGCCTTTCATCTTTCTTCTGTTTCTCCCATCCCTTTAAATCCTGTGAACTCGGGGCAGGTTCACCCATCCTTCCTTCGCTGACCCAGGAAAACCAGAGCCCTGTAAGCACGTGCAAAGGGCAACTCAGATAACTCTACTTCTCCAGCCCTACTAATCCCCCCAGCTCTGCTGATCTGATTTTGGTCTGTAAGCAGCTTCATTTTTGGAGTCTACTTTACAGGATCATTTGATCATGAACTTGTTCATATATCTAAATAATAACTTTCTGAAATGCTACTGTAGCCTTTGTCCATTCCTTACACTTTCTTATGCATTGCTTCTTTTATCCTGTCTGTAAGTTGTTGACCAGTTGACCAAATACAACCACCTCAATGAGTTATGTATTTTCCTTATAAAAGTAGCTTAATTTTTCCCTGTAGGTATTATGTGGAAACAGGTAAAACTCAGGTTTTTTAAGCATCACTTTTTTCATGTCTATATTAGAAAAAACAGGTTTAAAGAAAATGAATGTTGACTTGGGATTTTTTTATAAAGATATTTTTGTCAGTGGTTGACTTTGGTTTGGAATCAACATTTTGACTTTGTAAGAAAGTTAGTTTCCCCACTGCTGTTTTTGCCTGTTTAGCAGACACACCGCATAGCAATTATCTGATCTGTAACATGAAAGGAAGACTTTGTCGCTGTTAAAACAGTACAACTGGTATTGTTGAGAAATGTTGTTACTTTGTATTAATTTTTCATTCCTGCAGAAGTTAAATCTTTAAACTGGAGAGAGATAAGAGTCACAGCAGCACTCTCTTAAGAGGAACAGTATAAAAACAGCATCGCATACCAGCATCAAAGTTAGTGGTGGCAACGGGTGATGCATATCCCAGGGGATATGGTTACACTTCTGGGAATTAATGTCCATTTTGTGATCTGTCAGTTCTTACCTCTTCTTGATGTAATTACAGGGGTTTAATAACAAGTGCTATTTAAATCATACATTGAAATATAGAAACGTGTGAGAGTACTTGATGCTAAAGGCTTGAGAGGTGGGCCTGTGCAAACATCACGAAGTTCAAATGCCCAAGTGCAAGGTCCTGCGCATGGGTCAGGGCGATCCCGAGCACAAACACAGGCTGGCGATGAGTGGATTGAGAGCAGCCCTGAGGAGAAGGACTTGGGGGTGTTAGTGGGTGAAAAACTAAATATGAGCCAGCAGTGTGCTTTTGCAGCCCAGAAAGCCAACCGCATCCTGGGCTGCATCAAAAGGAGCGTGGCCAGCAGGTCGAGGGAGGGATTCTGCCCCTCTGCTCCGCTCTGGTGAGACCCCCCCTGCAGTACTGCCTCCGGATCTGGGGTCCTCAGCACGGGAAAGACACGGACCTGCTCAAGCACATCCAAACGAAGGCCACAAAGATGGATGATCAGAGGGCTGGAGCACTTCCCCTGTGAGAATAGGCTGAGAGAGTTTTTGATGTCATACACCTGTTACCGAGTGGATAACTAGTTCTTCAGGTCTGAGTGTTTCCTGATTATTTTTTTTTTTCCCGCAAATATATGGAAAGTGTAAATTAAGCTCTGCAAGGCAGGAGGTACGTTTGCAATTTTTTGCTTGTGTTGAGTCCTATCGTGGCTCAAACTGTTGAATTTGTTAGGGAAGTGGAACTGTTATGATCAGAAGGCGTAAGACTGATCTGTATTGATGTTTTAATTATTGCTCATTGCCTACTTAGAGACAGACTATGTATTAAGCTGTAGGTTCTCAATAACTTTATAAGCTTATGGTTTAATACAGTGAAATAACTTATCCTTTTGTGACTTATTATTGGAATTGATCCATTTGACTTAATTGGAAATTCAGAAACAAATTCCACTGAGTCTGGTTTGTTGACTCCTGAGACAGTAGTACTTTAAGTAAGAAAACACTTAGTGGGGTTCGAATAGAGTTTAAAGTACTGCTTCCTTTCTCCCCCTTGCCTCTTTCCCCACCAAAAGCTGACCTTATGCATACTTAGGAGCAGAGGTGATTCTGGCTTTATTAACTTTATGAAGCTGCCTCAGAGAGCAAGAGTCATCATTCTGACAAAGTACAGAAACATAATGTGCCACTGAATTTGGAAGTTCTAGGAAGAGTGGCTTAATATGAGGGGCTCATGGGAATCGGGTGGTTTAACCCCTGTTCACCTTGTGCTTGCTTTTGTTCATCATATAACCATTTTCTTCTTTCAGTTCTTGCAAGGATGTATTTAAACATGTCAGGAGTCTTTGTGGCAAACTGAAGAGCAAACAGAGGGCTATTTGTATTAATGGGTGTTATGTGGAAAAGACAGAGGTATTCAGGGATTGTAAACAGTCATGAGGTTTTTTTACTTGTACGTAATACAGTTGTTTCTATTAATTTTATGTGTGCATGTGTATACCCATTGCATATGATATCCTAGTGGCTGCTTTTTTTTTGCATTAGCTTTATTATGTTGCTTACAGTTTGTTTTTCTATTGGCAGGTATTTAATTAGTCAAGGAGCACATGTAGGAGCTGTAAATAGTGAAGGAGACACTCCATTAGATATTGCTGAAGAAGAGGCAATGGAAGAGCTGCTTCAGAATGAAGTAAATAGACAAGGTAATTTTGAATATGGAAGGGTGGTGTTGTTTATTGGACACTAAAGACATATTTGAAAACTTATGCTAAATTAGGAATTTTAAAGTCCATTTATTTTCTAAAGAGGATTGTCAATACAATGTGCAGTGTTCGAGCTGTCTTCTAGGTGTTTTTACTCAGCCCAGCCTCTTGTGAAGAAGGAGGTCGGAAGTATTGCACCCAGGTGTTGGGTTGGATTCCTGCATTCACTTAACTCAACAGAATTGAGGTGGTATTCAGATACTATGGATGGTGTTCAGTGCATCTGGGATATAGACTTCCATATCCCAGCTTTAGACCATGTCTAAAGAGATTCCTGCCTTAGAGAGGAATGAAATAGGCACTTCTAGGGTGACTCAGATGTCAGTTTTAGGATGAGGTGAATCCAGCCCTAAGGTAACTTTTTCTTTTTGTTGACTACAAGAAAGCCTAGAATAACTAAAACAAGAGTAAGCAAATATACTGTATCCCATAAATCACCCTTTGTGTCTAGTTCTGACCTTTTGAATGCCCTTCTACAATGCCAAATGTCTGAAAATACTCCTTGGGAGAAGTAGTCTTAGACTGCACTTGTTTTAGGCCTGAGAACCTATTACAAACCTTTAAGTTCCTCACAGTTTTGTGTACTCTTCTGAGAGCACAATATAGGTGAGCATTCATGTAATAGTTAATGGATAGGTATCAAGTTTTGACAGTATCGTTTAAGAACGTATACCCTAAATTTATGCACCTTGCTCCTAGAAATTTGCTAGTACTGGCAGGGGGTGTCTTTGCAAGAGAAAATGGCCTTGAAAAGGTGTATTGATTTATTTTTCCCCCTCCTTACGCTGCTGTTTTCTATGTTCAGGTCCTCAGGTGGGTTTTCCAGTGAAAGGTCTTTGAAAGTTTCTGGGTTTTCCATTCCACAGAGGAAAGAATATTCAGTTGTTGTTGACTGACCACCTTGAGTCCAATAGAAATGCACTGCTATCCCAGAACTCCCAGTACAAGAACTGGGGTGGTGTGGTCTGAGTTACATTATATATGTTGAAGGAAGATGACATTCAGTAACAGTAAACTAGTAATTGCTTCAGGCTTTGCCCTGATGTAATTTGTACGGTTAAACCCATTTAATGCCCAAAGCAAATAGTAAAAAGAAAGTGGATGACATGATATGCAGGCAAGTAAGAGATACCTACTGATACACAGAAGTAGACTGTAGATTTGACAAAGGCTTTGATTCAATTATTTGATAGTGTTAACGGAATTTTGATTAACAGTTCTTATAGTTAACACACAGAGACCATCAGATTAGATAGTTGTGAATATTTTTTTTGTCTGTACTACCATTTGTCTATTTTAATTAGTTTGGAAAAAACACAGTTGTTCTCTTTTCTAACAGTACTGTCAATCTTTCTGGAGAGTTGTTTCTGGAATGTGCCTCAGCCTAAATTCTTTAAGGTTGTTTTTGAAATGTTTGACTTTAATGATGGGATATACTAATTGCCTGTAGTAGTTCTTTGTAAAACTGTCATTATTTGAGAGGAGAACTCTTCCAAAATCTCTTATTTATATGTTACTGCTTTTTTAAAAAAATTATTATTTGTTACATGGGGTTTTTATGTAAATTTTTACAATGCAGAGATTCAACATTACATGGTAATTTTTATTCTTTTGCAAGTTTAATTATTTGGAACAGCCCAATTGTAAAATTAGCATTGGCAACCTAAACTAAATGCCACAATTCACTGAAAATTTCAGTGTGGTTTACATATTTCATATTTAAAGCTTACAATAAATTGTCTATGGTACTGTCTTTGTAAGTCTGAGAAGAATGTAGATGTTCCCACACTGTAGCTGTTAGCTTCTAAAGGGATAATTCAGGTTGTTTTAAAATACTAAGTTTCACTTGCTATGGAAAACCTATTTTCCAAGCATTCCTCTTACCTTTTCCTGTCAGTTGGCTTGCTGACTAGCTAAAGGATTTTCAGAAGATTGGTCTTCTCAGATTATTTGAAAAATATATTGGTGGAATGAGGCACCATGTCAGATGAGAAAGAACTTGCTAGGGCTGTGCTTCAGAGTGGTTTGACCTCCCTCTGCGGAGAACAGGAACTGGATGCTGTCCTGAAGAGTGACCACACTGTGAACATCCCTGACAGCATTCCTGCCTTCCTGGTCTTAACAGGACACTAAAGCCTATGGTTATATATATAGCCTGTATATATTATTTTATTTTATATATATTTATATATAAGTTTACACACACACACATATATATATATATATATGAATGCATTTATATATATTTATTCTACCTAGCTTGTTTTACTGTTAGACCACTTAGGAGTTTCAGTTTCACAGAAGCAGGGAAGAAAGCATGCATCATCCCTCCTGAATTTGTGCCTGAAGGTGCTTTTACCTGCAGGGATGAAATCATAGGAAATATTTAATGATTGTGGATGAGAATGGAATAGAAAGGGTATGAATCTGGATGTGAACTTGTAGTGTATGACTTATTAGATCATGAGGCAGTTGTCTCAGGAATAAGGTTTTAATCATGTGCTTTTGATGGCATCCTTAACTTGCATATAAAGTTAATATTATATACAGAATAATTATATAGTCATCGTGATAACTTGGAAAGTGCCTAATTCTGTGTATGTTGTGGCTAGAGAAGTTAATAGCTCTAAAATAGGAACTCAATTGTTTATCTTAATGTGGAATTACCACTGATGCATTGTGACAGTTTCATCTTTGATTATACATGTGGCCAAATGCAATTATCCCTCCAGCTTTAGCATTGCTCCTCATATAAAATAAAGTAGTGCCGCAGTTTTGATAATACGAGTTAATGTGGGGTCTGTGGAATGATCAGCCTTGTCTCAGTGTTACTGGTAGTGGAAGATCTGCCTATTTATTTTGAAAATAAACAAACCTGGATGCCAAACAATCTTACCTCTGTGTAGGTAAAACATGCAGTGTGAAAATTGAGTAGAGGTTTTCTGTAACGTTCTTGCCTTGCAGCCTTTCTATGTGTATTTGTTCCTACATTCATTATAGTTTCATTTTTGTGTTAAGTTAAGTTAAGGCTGTGAGTATGGCTTCCTACATACTGACAGCAGCAGCCAGAGTTGTTTGGTGGCAAAAGATTGCCTGGAAAGATCAATCAGGTTCATGGTGATTTCAGATGTGTTTAAGTGATGACATTTGATGTTTGTTTCTGTTAGAAATCTGAGGAGAATCACCATATTAGTTCACCTTTTTTGCTGCTTTTGCAGACCTTCAGTCTTTGTAGAAGTTCAAACAGAGCCTTCCACTTGTGCAGCCATTCAGCCTTCTACAGATCATCAGTTTGTTTGTAATTATGCCCAGTTTTTACAGGTATCGAATTATATTTTAAGGACATGTCTAACTATAGGACAAAAAATGGGAGCCTCTGGAGACACTAAATTCACAGAAATAAATTGCAGAATACAACAAAATTCAGCTCTATGGGGCATTACAGGCTTAATAGAAAGAAGGATTTGCAGTGTTGGCTCATCCTATTTTAGCATTCAGACTCCAGTGCTAAATTGGAGAGGAGATGGTCGGTCATCCAAATTAATCTTCTTGATTTACAAGTTCTGTCATAAGGAGCGTTGCACATGAAAGAAGAGAGCTTGTATAGTATTATTATCTGATGTCTATCTTTGTCAGTTATTCTGATCTCCATATGCGACACTTCTAAATTGTGACCCTTGGTTCAGGCACCTTTTCATGTGTCCTCTAGTGTGGGCCACAGATCCCCAGACATGGCCACCAGTGTTCTGCTGAGCACGGTGGGACCCTGTTGGTCTAAAGGACTATGCAGTAATTCTGAACGAATGGACTAGCTGTCCTGTAGGCAAAGCCATAGCACTCTGATAGTAAGGAAAGCATTTTTCTACCCTAATCGTCAAAGGGGAATTATTGACTTAATTATTTTTTAAGCTTAAAACCTAGTTCAGTTTTATAACTATATATTTATATCTCTCTTTGTGAGAAGGTAAATTACATACGCACTCAGGTAAGGTATAAAGATTTTTTGACACAGTTACAAACACTTCACAAATAGCAAAACTAGGTGTTTTATGGAAATTATTCCAAAGTAGTGCTGAACAACTATTCTTTTTGCATGCCATGTGTTTTAACTATTTTGTGTGTTATACAAAAAACCTTCTCTTAGGACCTGTTCTGTTGTTTCTCCTTATGGGCCAATCCCATGTATATAGGTGCCACTGCAATCCACGTAATTCTTTATCTTCATTACAAATATTATTATTTACAGTTTCTTGGTATGATCCCTTGTGTTTCCACTCTGCAGTGTTTCAACATACCATAGTTGTGGAAGTTGTGTTTTGCCAGTAGTGTAAAGTTTTCATTTGCACTGGTGAAAACTAGTGGACTTGAGAGAGATGTGGCTTTAGTCCCAGCCAGCCCTGGCCAGTTTTAAATGTTGCCTCTTTTCAGGTCTTGAGTAGGGTTAAGTGGTTAAGTGTAATGGTTTGAAGCGATTTTTTTAGCTGTTTATCATCAGACGTCCTCTTAAAATTATTTTTAACTGCTTAAGCAGTTATTTTGAATTATAGGAAACATTCTCAGGAGGTGAGTTAGTGGGGAGAGGTGACGTGAGGTGAATCAGGAGTTAATGATACAGTGTGGTAGCTATTGAGTAACTACCAGAGAGATCACTTCTTCTTTTCCAAGGAGAAGCAAATGTTCCTCATTCTTAATTATAGGTAAATGTAATGAGACTCTCAGATGTATTGCTTAACTCAGCTTTGTTTATGTGGATAAAATGCGAACTATTACATTTGTATATAAACATTCACTACATGAAGTAAAAAGCGGGTTGATCTTCCATGCAGTATCTATAAAACATGCCTTTATATGGCTGAGGAGTCCTGAAACAAGATTCAGCATTTAAATTTATGCAGAATTTCATTAAATGCTCACTGAACGACACCCTGTTTTCAGACCTGTTTGGAACTGTTGAAGAACGCTTGTTGATCAGAAAAAATGAGAGCATTTAGCAATAAATTGTTAATGATTTAGGAAGCTGTTGGACTGCCAGAGAGGGTAAGTGTCCTGGTGGTGTGAGGGAATGAACGCTGGGGCTGAAGCTGGGCTGGGAGGCAGCGCATTGCCATCTATGGGCCGCAGGAGGAAAGTCTGGGAAACGCATGACGAGCATTTTCTTCTTCCCCGATGCTTTAATAGAGTCTGGAAAACAAAAGCAAGGAGAAAGGTCCGTACAAGGTATAATAAAGGCTGTTCGCATTCCGCTTTCTGTAGTTAATAATGGGAATTGTATTTAGCTTACCTCAGAGAGCAGCTTTTTTTCGATGACACCCAGCGTAATTCCCGTTTTTGTGCCAGTTATTAATGGGGGATGTTTTGTTTAGATTGGCAAGGTTCTTGTACTTTCTTCTGTTGAGGTATGATCAGAAATTTACTGTCTTGTAAAATAATGTACTGATGCAGCCGTTAGTCCTCTGCAGCCATTATACCTTGTTTGGGCTTCAGAAATGCAATTGTTTGTGATATTCGTAGAAGTCTATATTCAGTATTGGTTACTTTTTCTGCAAAAGCATTGCTATTCTATCATAATTCTCTAGGCCTTTAGGCATACCTGGCAAGTATGCTTAGACATTAACCGTTAGAAGTTCAAGGTCAGGGTTTGGAAGGAACTTTTTCTCTATTCTTCCTTAATACAAAAGTGCCTCAAAACAACCAGCCACACATATGAACAGTTTTACACTGATAGGAATTTACATCGGATTCTTCAGGTGGAGAAGGTTACTCATGCTGATAAGGATTCACAGTTAGACCTTGGGCATGCAAGAAGAGGATCGACATAAATGTGACTAACAGATGATATGTAAACTATTTATTTGCATAGTAGTGTTTTGCAGACAACACTGACATGTAAATGACTGTACTCTAGAGAATTATTTTCCCAGGATCTGCTGATCTGCACTGCTGTGTTGTTCTGAAAGGCAAGCAGATGCAAAGGCCTGAGGAAGTTACAGTTTGTGGTAGTTCACACATCAGTATGTAGGAGCCTTCTGGAGGAATGGGAATATGTGATTATCAATACATTATTGATTCAGAGTTCCTGGTTTTCATTCTTCATATCTGTCAGAGTTATAAAGTTTATTAGATATGTAAAATTTAATCTCTGTTCAGATTTATTTAGTCGTGGGTTGTCTTGACCAAGACAGCTTTAGAGTTTTCCATGTGTTCAATTTTTACAACAGTTTCTTTCAGACAAGCACATTTTAGCTTTTTCCTCTGCTTCCTTTCCTTCAACAATCTTTTGTATCTTCCTGATCTTGCAGACTTAGCCTCCAGATTATGGGTTTTCGTCAGTTTCTGATTAAATGTAATTCTATTAATTTCTATTAAATTGCCAAGACCAAAATGATTGTTTTAATCAATTGAGTGGATGAGTCTAGGAGTTAGGTCAACTGCTTAGAACACTTAATGTATAACCTGCTATATTTGTAGACAGGGAATATCTGTTATGGTGTGAATTGACGGAAGAATAACAACAAAGAAGTGAACTCTGTTGTAGCACTGTCATATGCTACCGCAAACCAAACAAATGGCATGTTATGTTTCCAAAAGCACGTAGTAATTACATTCCTTCTTTCTGCATTTCAGGAAATTTTGATTTAGGCTTGTCATTTTCAAGGGTTTTCTTGCTCTATAATTGGGGAATTGCAGCATCTGTGAAATACTAATTCATACGTAACGTAATAGATATATCAGTCTGCTCTCCACTGCCTTAAGGGTATTTCAGCAGTGCCAATAAAATTGCTTTCTCTTTGCCAGTTTGTTGCTCTGGCTTTCTAGTTGCCAGTGGATTGATAAGAGCTTGATGAATTTGTTTTATTATAATCTGTTTTATCACATTTTACACAGTAGCATGATGCATTGCACTATGTATGATCATCTCTATGTTATCCATGTCTTTTCATTTCACGATGTTAGTAATTTCTTTAATGAAGGCCACTTCATCCCTTAGCTCAGTTTCTGCTGCGTGTCTAAATGGGCAACAGTCAAGTTGTATTTCATTTGGTTTCCATATTCTGGGAATTCATTCACCCTGTAAAGGATTAATAGCTCACAGTTTCTTTGAAGACATTAGAGCCTCAAATTGCTGTTCATTATAAAGACTTTGAAAATTAATTAAAATTAATTAATTATGTAGAGTAGTTTTGAAAAGAGATGTCCGAGCTTTGCATAGTCTTGTTTGCGGTCTGCTTTATATTGTTGTGCTTTGATTAGTTGGACAGTTAGGAGAGTTAAGTGATAGAAGCAAGGTTGCTGGAGAAAAACGGTTTGGGGACAGATGAAGCTTCAGCAGGACGTACTGAAAGAAGGCAGAATTAGGTATGAGTCAAGGAGCACCTATCTCAAGTGTTTTAAAAATCATCTTAACTTCTGTTTTATAGGCTATAAGGCTGTTGAGGTTTGTGGTTTTATCTAGTAAATCAGTACCTGTTTCTAGATTTCACTTGGTTTTATTATGTCCGAGTTAATGCTTTGCTCCATGAGAAATTAAAAATTCAGAAGGCAGAAGAACAGTATGTATTTCCCAAGTCTCTGCATACCAGTGTCTAAGACTAGACAAATCATATACATAATTTTGCTGAAGGTTGGCCCACTGATTTTCTCTTGGAGGTCAACCCAGATACAATTTGTGCTCTTCATGAGTACAATTCCTGAGTCTCTTTTCCGCACAAAGTTGTCACTGTTAGGTCAGCATAGGTAGAGCAATGCTTATGTATAGTTCTCTTCAAGACCCCTTTCCTGCTGTGTTCTTTAGGTCACTCCATGTGGTACTAATTAAAAAATGCTTGCAAATACATGCTTTGCTTTGCACATTCAGGGTCTGGGTTTTTTTCAGTCTCTTTAACTTGATGTGTATACTTGTAAATGTTATATTGTGTTTCTTCCTTTTCATCAGCGTATGATAATTTTGTGTGAGATGTACTATAAAAACTTTTCCGTGTTTCTGTGTTTGGTTTTTTTTCCTGAGATATGAAGGGAGATTTCGAAAGGCTTGGCTATTTGAGTATAAGCTTTGTGTTTCACAGTGATAGAAGACAAACCAGAGATTCTTTAGAAAGTATAAAAAAATATAGCTCCATCTTTCTTATCATCAATGTTGAGAAGCTAGGCTGTTCCTCTTCCCATAGATATCTCCTTGTAAAAAAATTGTAGCTGTTTTTTACTTTCTACAGATATATCAAACAAGACTTGTATTGTGGTGCTGAGAAGGTTAAAATATAATTTTTCTCTTTTTTTAACAGGTCACTTCAGTGATTATTACTGTATTGGTAGACATTCTTAAAATTGAAGAGCCAGTTTTAGTAGCTCCCCCGCCCCCCCCTTGTTGCCATGAC